>PVHY01010233.1:0-52886 GCA_004024945.1 Uropsilus gracilis | reverse complement strand
GGGGGGTGGGGGGGAGCTTTGTTCATTGATTTGTGTAATTTTTTAAAAGAAGATCTACATGTGTTCCCACTATAGGCAAAATACAAGGAGTCTTGGCGTAACCTGCATGCTCACGGCTACAAGCTGACGGCAGACGCCCTCCCCTTCCAGGCGGCTCGAGTCTCGGGAGACAGAGCCAGTGATGTGAGTTGAATGCTGTGACCTTCCATCTTGCCTAATTTCTGTTAACTTCATGTAAAACAGTGTCTATGGCTGATTTTCCAGAATGAAAGCAAATCTATAACCATGTGAGACAGGCTGTCGCCAGCAGAATATATTACTTGAGGTTCTTGGACAGAGGGAGGGAAAGAAAGGTTTTGTTCATCAGAAGCTAAGTCCAGCAGAGGTCTCTAGCAGGAAGGCAATTCTGGTTTATTTCCAGTTACAATGTCTAGGCCGCGCTCGCTCCGTGGTCTAGGAACAGTTTTCTGACTCCACCCAGAAATGGAAAGAACCTGGAACAGACATTGTCCCGTGGCTCCCTCTTGGCTACGCATTGGCATTTGGTGTGATGACCGGCCAGCTGTGCTCCAGCCGCTCTGTGGCTGCATCCACAGCTTTGGGGCATGAAGGGGACTTTGTCTCTGCTACAAACAAATCACAGGAAACGCGGACTTCAAATACGTGGCTCCGGTCCTCTGAGCTCAGTCTTTGCCAAGTGCGACTGGATAAAGCACAAGTTTCTCCTTTTCCCTTTTTGATGCCTTCCTTTTGGCCAGAGGGCACTTTGCATGAGTGAGACTCTCCTTGGGTTCTGAGGACCCAGGCTTCATTAGCTAGAAGACTGGAGAGAGCTTTGAATTGTTTGTCCCCCAGGTGGGACAGGGAGGACAAGCAGGGAGGACAACCTCCCTCTGGTTTTTCTCATCCTCATCACCCCCTAGTGTCAGAACAGGTGACTTTCTGGAGTCGGTCCTGACAACACGTGCGAGGAGTTCAGCAGGCTGGTGGCAGTCCCTGACCAGCTGGCTGCCCCTTCCAGTTTCTCTACAGGCACGACTTTGTGAAGGAGCGAGGGAAGCTGATTGGGGTCCAGAGTGTGAATGATGATCCCCGCCTCCAGCACTGCCGGCGGATGGGCCAGCTGCAGAGTGAGCTTCAGTACCGGAGAGAGGGTGTGGACAGCCGGGCCCAGTGCCACCTGCCCATGGACATGGTGCACCTGGTCCATGCCAGGAAGGCCCAGGCCCTGGCTAGCGACCACGACTACAGGATGCAGTTCCATGGGTTCACGGCGCTGCCTGAGGACTTGAGGATGACCTGGGCCAAGAGAGCTCATGCCCTGCAGAGTGAGGTAGGGGCCAACACGGGAAGCCTCCCCACTGTCCACCTGTCTTTCCCACCAAGGCTGAGTATACGCTTGCATTCTTTGGCCTCTATGACCCCCCATTCTCCAAGGATGACTTGTCATCTAGGTTAGAGTCACTTAGTCAGTCATTCAACAAACACATATTGAGCACTTACTATGGACCAGGCATCATTGGTGGGATACAGCAGTCAAAGAGTCAAAAAAAAAAAAAAAGCCCTGTGTTCATGGAGCTTCCAGAAAATGGGAGGGAGACAGAATACAAGTCACCTGTAGAGTCAGTCAGATGGGATGCATGACATGGAGACAAAGCAGAAAAGCACTAAGAAGGCGTGGGGATCTGTGTGCCTGCCCACGGGTGCTATTAAAATGGGCGGCAGGGTAGTTCCAGAGTCAGTCTAAGATGCCATCCAAGCTCATCTGGGTCATGTAACCATGACAGTGTGTGCATGGTCAGCACTCAAGAGGCCGGGGCCATGTGGAAGGTGTAGCTGTCCCCCGCACATCTCCAGGTCCCACGTCCTCCCTGGGGACACACAATTTAGGGCGTGACCCACGGGACTATTGTCACAGCACTTGGCCATTCATAGCAGGGACTTCGGGACTGAATGATTCCTGGCCTGTGTAATGCGGCTACCCTGACCTCTACCCACTACCGCCCAATAGCACATGCCCCTGCCTACAGTGTGAGGACCAGAAATGGCCACAAGCATGGCCAGGTGTCCCCTGAGACAAATTCCACCTGACAGAGAACTGCGCTGAGACTCCGTTCGTCTGCACAGAGCCTCTGGCATGGTACCTGGGTCAGAGAACCTGCCGCGGAGTGCTCATGCCTTTGAATTGGGATGATGGTGATTGTGTGAACTAAACGTTTATCTGTTGCTCTCAATTTGCTGGAACTGCCAGACCATGTTGTTTGTCACCCAGCAGAGTGTGGGGCAGGAAAAGGTCATCGGGTATGTCATTACTGTAGGCACCGAAACAGTACCCCAAATCTAACTTGGGGAGGCCTCCTTGCGAGGGGTCATGCTGTGACTCAGAAGGTGTCCACAGCCAGGCTCTGATGCTCTGGTCCCTGAAGAGAAGAGCAAGGGACAATGACCAGCCCCAGAGGAGGGCACAGAGGTCTTGGAAGAAGGGGGGCAGGAACCTGGGGGTACAGGCTGGAAGTGCGCCCATCCCATGGCAAGGGTATGTCCTGGACCTTTGTCCCTCAGGCTAAGAGCAAAGAGAACTGAAGGTGAGTGATGGCAGATGGCAGGCTTCACGGGTCAACGGTTCAGATGGAGTTGTGTCCTCACCGTTGTGTCAGGTTGTTTCACTACGGGAGGAAAAAGCCAAACTAAGCATGAACTTGAGCTGCTGCTTCTATCAGTGTTTTCTGAAAAGAAGGGGTAGTTTAATAGTAGCAAAAAGTAGGTCCTCCTGAAAAAGACCAGGCCTTCCCAGGAAATGGTCTTGGCTGACTTTCCACCAACTGGGATACACGTTGCCATTTCGAAGGCTGAGGCATGATGGCTGCCACTGTATTCCCTCCAAATTGCTTTTGAGACCTTGAGTTTGCTCATCTGGGGGTGTCTGGGTTCTGTGGAGCTGTGAGCCGGGGTGCCACACTGTCCGGCTGGCTGTGAGGCTGTGGTTTTCTTGCAGCCGTTGTTGAAAAGTTGATTGCATGTGATTATGTTCTGTAGAAAGGAAACAAAGGCTAAACATGCGTTTTCTCAAGGCAGCAGAGTCTGGAGAGGAAGGAAAGCCCCCAGCATTCAGCTGCTTCTCCTGTCTTCTCCTTCCTGGGCCAGAGGGAAAGCTGGGGGGACCAGGTGGCAGAAGGAGCCAAGAGGTGCTCACCCCTGGGGTGAAGGTCCTCTGGGTTGTCACTGTCTGGTCATACCCAGGCCACGCTCACTGTAGCTGTGTGCCCAGGCCATACTCAGCTGTGAATGGCACCGGCCCGGCCGTCCCTCCATCCTTTCCAAGCCTGCCATCCCTGCTGATGGCATCAGGTCCTGGGATCCCAGTGGGACAGTCCTGACTGCCCTTCACAGCTGCATGACCTCAGGAGGACTCTGTCGGTGCTCAGGGCTCCAGTGTGGACCAGGGATAACAGCAGTGAGAGCCAACATGCCCAGAGCAGGGACAGGTGTTTGTTTCGCTGTTTTGCATGAACTGGTTCATGGAGTGTCCAGGTAGGTACTGACATTGCTGCCATGTTCACAGATGTGGCAACTCAGGCACTTGTAATCCTAACTTGCCCAGGATATGGCTGGCAGGGAAATGACTTACCCAGAACCACACAAGGAGTAAGAGGCAAAGCAGAGTTCTTGTCTCCTGAGTCCCCTTCAGCACTGTATGACGCCCCCCAGCTGGTTGGATGAGGAGCACAGGTGCTCTGTCTCCAGAATGTTCCCTTTACAACTTCGCGGTTGGATGAGGATAAAAGCCCCTAATTTGCTGATGGCATGAGGGTTGAATGAGACTGTGAATCTAAAGCAAACCCTCTCCTGAGGTAGTGATTATAATGATTTTTATTAATACGACAAACACCCCTCCCCTTCCTCCTGAATGCAGTTGTTTATGTCATTCCTGTCAGCACTCGGACCAAAAACAGCAACCCGTGCATTTGCAACACAGTGCTCCAAAACCGGGGTGCCAGGAAAACCCCACTCAGGACTCTGAAGAGGGCTTTCCAGGGCTTCGTCTGTGCCAGGGGGTCACAGCCAGCCTCGTAGCAAAGTCAGTTTGGGCTGGGCAGCACAAGAAATCTGTTCTTTTAGGTTCCTTCTTGGAAACCATCTTTGAGCAGCTTATTCTTCTCAACTCCCTCCCCAGCTTCCCCTCTTTCATCCTGAAGTCTGGGGCAGGTGTGTTGTTTTTAGGGTCTGCGTGAATAGTCAAAGCTGGGCTGGGAGCTGAAATATCAATCGACCATCCATTTATAAGAGAGTCTGAGGCACAGTCAGATCTTTGGGGAACCTGCATCTTGCTTTCTGACTTACCTGCGATCGCACTGTTCAGCTCAACAAAAGGCAAGTTGAAAGAGCGCTCCCCACTTCATCTTGCTTATGAAAGGAGCAAGGCCTGGCTGTGAAGAGGCCCGGTAGGATTATTCTCTCTAACTTAGAAATTTATCCAATTTTCTCTGTTCTTTATCAGAGTGGAAGGCAAAAGCTTTGCTGGTGTAGACTGAAAGATGGCGGTATAAAAAGCAATCTTACTGACATGGGGTTTTGAAACCTGCTCCCAGACCCGAGTGATGTCTTCCTTCACCAGTTGGAAAGCAAGTCAGATTTGCACGGGGGCATTACCCGGCAGACAGTAGATCAGAAACGGACCTCTTTGAGGCCAGCTGCGAGGAGCACTGTGAATCCTGAAATGAAAGAAAACTAAAAAGGCCGAGAGGCTGATTTCTGGAGAGATATTTTGCGTTACAGCAGAGCTTATATCTAAATTAGAGAAATGCTATCACTTCATTTTGATCCAAATTTCAGATTTCCACAGAGTCTTTTTCTACCTTTAAACATGCCTAATTTCCATCAAGAGAAGAAGAAAAGCTCCACGTCTGTCTCATCGTAGGTCGTGGTGGGCAGGTCAAAGAAAAGTCAGAAGATTTAACATTTTGGGGGACTGCTAATCAGACCCATTGTCTTAAAAGCACCGCTAATTATTTCCTCCCAGGAATGATGGGAGAATCCTTCACGTGGGAGAAATGAATAAAGCTTAGCCCATATTTTGCGATTGAAGCAAATTATAATTAACGGTGGGAGGTGGTTGCCGATCCAGGCACAAAAGAACAAATGGCAGACAGCCTCTCCCCGACTGTATCTAAGTCCCTTCCAGTTTTGAGACGTTTGTGTAATTGTCTTCCCCGGCCGCCACTAACCAAGAAGGGAAACTTAATGTGGATAGTGGCATTTGTGCCTGAATACTCCCAAGTGTTTTAAGGAGAACAGAAGGGTGGTTATGACCTGCAGGTATCAGAGAGAGAAACTGAGTCACAACTTAGTACGGTGATTTGCTCGCAGGCATAGCAGGGTTGAGTCAAAGCTCAAAGTCCTTTTACCAGCTGAAAGTGTGTAGCTCGGGTTCTATTTAGGCAGGTGACCCATCCATCTCCTCACTGCCAGAATGAAAGGAAATGGTGCCTGGTTTTGGACGGGTGCTCTGGCCTGGCACCTCTCAGCTTTCTTTAAGTGGTATTCGCATGGGTCAGACCTTCCGTTTCAATTCCTGCCTGCACCTTGGCAGCTTCTGCCTGCATCTCCATGTACACTCCATTATTTATCCTGGTGGTGTGCACACATTCAAACAGCTTTATGTGCACTATTTGCTCCAAATGAAGATGTTAAAATGTCATGTAGCATCGGTTCAAGCGCTATTATAAATGGAGCAGCTCCTACAAAGGTCTCGAGCATCTTAGCTATTCTCCTGATAAAATCCAATGATTTTTCTCCCACAGTCACGCTACAAGTCAGATCTGATGGGCATGAAGGGGACAGGATGGCTGGCTCTGAGATCCCCCCAGATAGAGAGTGCAAAGAAGGCTGGAGAACTAATCAGCGAGGTACCAGACTCTCCCATAATGACAACCATCACCATCTATGCTCTTCTGAAGAGAGAGCCTTTTCAGGGGGGTTCTTCCTTTGGGGGGGTGGAGAACCCCAAAGACTCCCATACCTACTGACTTCCAGTGTTTCCTGGGGTTGTTTGCAAACAAATCCTTACTAAAAAAGAACAGCATTTCTTTCCAAATGAATTCACTTGCTGGGAGTTAAAGGCCTGTTCCAAATTGGGCAGTGAAAGACGATGGATGCATTTGAAGGGGCTTAAAAGGCACACGAAATAGAATTAAAGTCTAAGGCAGCCCATTATTTTCATGAGGGCTGCAAAATTTGCCACCCTCATACCAACTTCACTCAGCGTGCCCAGCAGCTACCTGCTTTCAGAACAATCTGCAGTCCAGCTGCAGTGGGATAGTCACAGTAACTGGACTCCCCACCTTATTGATGGACCAGGCACTTCTTACCCAGGGTGGCACTGCCTACTTGTGTTTCTTAATAGCAGAATTGACTTGACCAGTGTCCAAGCAGGGCCGATGTGATGCTGAGTCCAGCCCTCTGCTGAATGTTTTGTGATGAACCATGGTAACGTGTAGCCTCTTTTTCTCAAGAGCTACCTACCTGTATCTACCTGTAAAGTATTCCTCATCACAGGGGCAGCTTGGATGTTTGCAACTTCATGTTAGGGGTGTACCACGAGGAGACACTTATTCTCTAGCAATGGTATTGGGGTGTTTGGTGTTGAGCAGATTGGGGGGGAGCCGTATCTGGAAAGGGCCATGATGCTTAATGGTTGGACAAGGATTTTTGTCTTGCCCTGACAGGCCAAATACCGTCGAAAACCAGATACGATGAAGTTCACCACAGTGGTTGACTCCCCAGACCTGGTTCACGCCAAGAACAGCTACATGCACTGCAACGAGGTAGGTGTTTTCTCAGCAGACAGCCCGGGCAGGCAATAGTAGGTAGTACTGTCCAATGGTCAGTGCTTAGGTTGATTTTAAATAAGTAACTTAATCATTTCTATCTTGGTTCCCTATTCGAAAGGTAGGGAGTAGGTGGTGATGAAAGGAAACATTTTCTAAGATGAAGTGATTTAAATGAGACTGAAACAAATAAATGTGTGTGTGAAGCTTTCTCAACAGTTTCTAGAATAAACTAAGTCCTCAATAAATGCCCCTTATTATGGTTTGATTAAGAATCACAACAAATTATAAAATGTGATACAGATGTCCCGTTACCAAATACTAGATCACATAGTCTTAATTGTAAATAGATGGTAATAGAACTAAAAGCTTCACCTAGTTCGAAAAGAACAGCTGTATTAAAAGCTTCTTCCTGATTTTCCTCTGTGTGATCTAGCCCCATTTCCTCTCTCCTGTATTTATATCAAAGAATAAGAAGTTAAGTATATTTCCTCTGAAACTGCCAAGGGTTTCGGTAATGCACACGCAGTGACAAAGTTGGCCCTCATCACGCAGAGTCCAAACACTGTAATCACCACTTCACGCCTGCAAAATCCAAGATGAAACCTGAGTTTAAAACGGGGTCTTCCTGGGACCCACATGGAACGAGAAAACATGACTTTTCTGGACACATTAATATATTATAGAATTAAAAAGCTTAAAGCTGTCACTTATCACTTCCTTATGATTATCGATAACAACAATGGCGCCTCCGAGGCACCTTGTTCCTGGGAAAAGCTTATCCGCTGCTCAACTGCAAAGAGTCTGAAATTGCCACACATTTTATACCACGTGTGGCCCATTGGGATCAGATCCTCATGACTAAGTTAAACAAAGCAGCCCCACCTGAGCCTGGCCACGTGGCTGCAGGTGGAGGGCGGGTTCCCGGGATGCTCTCTGTGGGGCTCTCGGGCCAAGGCAGGGCGGGGTGGGGGTGGGGGAACTGCTTGCTCAGCACCGGATTTCAGCAAGTGCGATTCTACACTTACCGTGAGTGAGTGTGATTCTACACTTACCGTAAGTGTGACTCTACATTTACCGCGGGTGCGATTCTACACTTACTGTGAGTGCGATTCTACACTTACTGCGAGTGTGATTCTACACTTACCGTGAGTGAGTGCGGTTCTACACTTACTGCGAGTGTGACTCTACACTTACCGCGAGTGCGATTCTTATTGTGAGTGCGATTCTACACTTACCGTGAGTGAGTGTGATTCTACACTTACCGTAAGTGTGACTCTACACTTACCGCGGGTGCGATTCTACACTTACTGCGAGTGCGATTCTACACTTACCGTGAGTGCGATTCTACACTTACTGTGAGTGAGTGTGATTCTACACTTACCATGAGTGAGTGTGATTCTACACTTACTGTGAGTGAGTGCGCTTCTACACTTACCGAGAGTGCGATTCTACACTTACCGTGAGTGAGTGTGATTCTACACTTACCATGAGTGAGTGTGATTCTACACTTACTGTGAGTGAGTGCGCTTCTACACTTACCGAGAGTGCGATTCTACACTTACTGTGAGTGAGTGCGAGTCTACACTTACCGTGAGTGCGATTCTACTTATTGTGAGTGCGATTCTACACTTACCGTGAGTGTGACTCTACACTTACTGCGAGTGCGATTCTACACTTACTGCGAGTACGATTCTACACTTACCGCAAGTGTGATTTTACACTTACCGTGAGCCTCTCTTTCCTGCAGCGTCTGTACAGGTCTGGGGATGCCGACTCCCTGCACAGATACACCCCGATCCCTGACCACCCAGACTTGGCCAGAGCCCGCCTCAACGCGCTGCACCTGAGCGATGTAAGTGAACGGGCTGGGTCTGTTTCTGTCAAAGAACTGTGCCCCAAATGCACCTTGTTTGTTAAAAGAAAAATCCTGCAAGGACAACACAGGACAGACGGCACCCTGGGCTGAGAGAAAGTGGGACAGACTGCAGGTGTGACGTGGGGTTCCTTCCCTCCCTGAGTCTCAGTTTCCTCAGCTATAAAATGGGGGTGTTGGTAGCTCCTCCCAGCTCGAAGATTCTCATTCTGAGGCTGGCTCTCAAGCCCTCAGTGGGGGTGGGTGCTGGGTTCCAGTCAGGGGAGAGGCCCCCTGCACTGGCCGGTGTGGACACCTGCGGTCGGTTCGCGAGACACACCTCTGCTTCCCCCCCAGGGCAGAGAGACCCCCTTGCCCCTGCAGTCTGGAGAGGAGCTGGTCGTGTGGAGCCCACGGGTCCAAACCTGGCCGCTCCTTTGTGCACGGGGCTGCGGCCTTCAACACCGTGGCTCCCCCTGGCTCCGTGCCCTTGTTGTGCACAGCCGAGAGGCCGCCTCCCCAGCCCCGCTTGCTGTTCGCGGGAGCTGGCGGCCCCGTCCTAATAGAATAGGCGGCCGCTCGGCCTGCAGGGCTGTGATCCCGGCTAACAGGTAGCCGGGGCGGCGGAATCAAAAGACGCCTTCAGATCACAGTAACACAGGCTGAGTGTGTTGGCCTGGGGCAGCGCGGGGCCTCCCGGAGGCCAGCCATTCTTCCCTCCCTGGCCTGGCCATTGTGTCCTGGGGCCGCGTGCGGATCAGCAGCTGCCACCGCTCACCCCGGAGGTGGCTGCATCGCAGGGGTTGCGAACGCCACCTTCTAGTTAGCGTGTGTATTAGTTTGTGGCGTTTGTAAAGCCCTGTGGGATCCCACGCGGTGAATGCGCCGGTGCTTTGTAAATATGAGTTATTATGGCCATTTGATGCTTTTGAGGGATGCGCGAGGGATAATTTTAGAGCAGCAGCTCCGGTGAGGCGACCTCCATCTGGGGAAGAGGGACCCCCACCCCCTCAGCAGTGCGTGAACAAAACATCCATCTCATTAATACCTGGTGGCTGGGGGGGGGGGGGTGGTGGCCAGGCCTCCTTGCAAGGAGTGATAGTGGCCTGGAGCCCCCGCAACTGGGGAGAGCCAGGCCCTTTGGGGTCCTGTGAGGGAAGGCTGCCTCCTCGGCTTGGAGGCAGAAGCCCCTTCCCTCTCACGAGGGACATTGGCCCGTCGAGTCCCGGAGCTGAAATTAGCCGCCAGGGAAGGTGGCTGTGGAGAACTCACGAACCTCTTTTGAAAAAGCACTTCTTCGGGGGCGTGTGGAAGGCGCACAATTGGATCAAGTGTGCTGTGAGGAGGATGCGGAGGGAAAGTGACCTTCCTGGGCAAAGAAAGCCATTGAGATGTGTCAGGCAGCCGAAATAACTAAAAATCAAATGCCTCTAATGCGTGAGGATGAGGACAAAACTGTGCCCACTGTGATAAAGAAGAGGAACGCCCAGGGTTCCAGATCAAAGCGCTACGGAATCTAAAGACTCCCAGTGGCAAGGCAAAAACCTCCACAGAATAGAAAACTCGGGGAGGAATTGGTGACAACCAAGCAAGCAGTATGCGGGGAGATGCCAGCAGGACAAGGCCTCGGGGAGACTCTGGTTCAGGCCTCGTGCCCTGGGGACCCTGGTTGATGGAGACTCGGAAGCCAGGGTGCGTCGGACACCTAAGTGGGGGTGACTCTGGTACCGAGCTTGGCACCTCTGGTGTCCACGCCTAGTGGAGCTGGTGTGAAGGCTCTTACTAGGTGCTGCCGGGCCCTGCTCCAGGGAGGGACAAGGCTTTCTCTCTGCTGACACCAAGATGTGCCGCGGTGCTGCCCAAAGAGAAGCGTGAGGCTGAAGAGGATGCCTTGGCTGCTGCTCCCTCCCCAGGCCTCTCCGTCCCGCCAGCTGAGAGATGACCCTAGTCATCTAACCAGGGGCTGTTTGGGGGACCCATTCATTAGGCCCTGAGCCCCTGGATGATTGGTTCTGCATTTCTGGGCCCTGGAACACAGCAGGTGTTGGGCTGCTGGACATTGGAGTTGGCGATGAGGGTGAGGGTGAAGGGGAAGGCAGACAGCAATGGGTAGAAGTGGGTGGCTCCGTACTTGGACCAGGCACTTTCTGGCCCTTCTAGCTGCAGGTCCAGTTGTGGGGGCTGGGGGCATGAAGCCCTGTGGTTTTTGCCTGCCCCCCCCCGCTCCTGCCTCACCCCCCCTGACCCCTATAGAACAGAGTCCCAGCTTTGACCTCTATTTCCAAGTGACTAAAGTAAAGTTCTTAAAGGGCCCCACTCTGCTGTGGCTCTCAGGAGAGGCGACCCACATGGCTGGGACTGTCACTTTGTCATCTGCTGGTGACGTGCCTTGTGCGTCACCTGCTGTCTTCTTTCTCTGCGGATGAATAAAAGGCAGCCTCCACTGGGAGCTCCAGATGACTCCTTCCATGGAGCCAGGCCCTTCTCTTGAAAAAAAAATATTAGCCACGTGCTGGCATGTGGGCTTTTGAGGCCTCTGTCGGTGAGGTGGGTGTACCCTAGGTGAAGAGGATGTGATTACAGACTCCGGAGGGTGTGTGAGAACTTGAAAAAGGAAAGAAATGAAAGATGGCAACATCCAGGGTCAGGAACTCAGTCAGGTTCTTGACAAGCAAGTTAATGCAGGTGGAGGCTTGTCCCTCAGTCGGCACTGGGGTCCGCGAGGGATGGCAGCTTCATGCAGATGGTGTGACGTGACTCCCGGGACAGTGGCGCTCATAATCAAGTGGGTTCCTCAAACCCAAGGAACAGCACATCCGGCTTGTGGGCAGGAAGGAACCGGGTTCTTGAACTTTGAGTGCTGTTGTTCACAGACTGCAAACCCAAGGAAGGCACTGAAGGTCAAGGCAAAGATGGGGGGTGGTGGAGCAGAGACCCCCCTGATACAGGAGGTGTAGCAAATGTGCTAGATGACTCCAAGTCAAGAGCAGGGCTGCATGCTCACATCCAGGCCTAGACTTTGAGTCCTTCATAGCCAGTTCACCAACCTCAGAGTTGAGAAGGCCCCTGAGATGGACATGAGCCCGTGGGGTCTGCCATTCTGGGCACCAACGAGGCAGAGTATACCTGCTGCTTCTCCTGCTGAGGAATGCCAGGTAGCACTGATTCACTCACTCACTCACTCACTGCTTTCTAGAAAGTCTACAGAAACTCTTAGGAACAGATGCGAGCTGGTGGCTATGACTTCAGGCTGGATGCCATCCCATTCCAGACTGCTCGGGCATCCAGGGAGATCGCCAGTGACGTAAGACCTCATGTGTGCTCTCACCCTCTATCGCTAAGATTTTACTTCATTTTTCTCAGCTAAGTTAGAAAGGAAACCAAATCTGAAAAAAATAGTTCATGTGAAAGAATAGACCTTAGAGTCCAGAGCTTACCCAGAAACTTGTAGTTGGGAGGCATTGTATTTCTCCTTCTTTTTCAAGAGAAGCATGCTTAAAAGTTGGTGTATGTCCACCGAGAAGTCAGTGAATGTGTAGTTGAGTTGTTGGTCCCCAATAAAGTCACTCTTAGCTGAAGCATAGTGTGACATCGAGAATGAGATGACGTTATTCCCCTAGGTTGACTTGAGTTCAAATCCTGGCTTACTTACTTAGAATTTAGCTCTATGAACCCGCTTAAATTCTCCAAACTCATCTTTCTACATCTAGAAAACAGACATCTCATAATTGTCTCCTAGGATTAATATACAAATGAGAATGTCTCCACTGCCATGCACACAGCAGGTGTTCAGAGCATAGTGACTATGATGACAGAAGAAGAAAAGATTATTGATTAGATATGTGATCCTCTGTGAATGCTTGTTAATCATGAGTCACAGTGAGATAAGAACAGTGTTGAGAAAGCACAGTGTTCCAGAAATTATCCATTTCCCTCTGCTGATCTGCAAAGTTTCTGATGAAAAACCTCATGGCCTTGTGGGGTTCCCTTTGACAAAACATGCTGTTTTTCTCTTGGTACTTTTAAGACTAATTTCTGACATCTGATTATACTGTGCTTGGTGGGATTGTTTTTGGGTTAATATTGTTTGGAACTCTCTGGGCAGTTTCTTCCCGAAAGGGCTAGTTTTCAATAACTTTTCAAATAAGTCTTCTACACCATTCTCTCTTCCACTTCTGATACCCTTATGTGCATGTTATTCTACTGGATGTTATCCTCACTGATACCTTAATCTAACTTCGTTTTTCTTTTTGTTGCCCCATTTGGATGAGATCCACTGTCTTCACTTTGACCACACCTATCCATGCTCTTTCTTCACTTATTCTCTTGTTGACTCCCTCTACCATGTACTCTCCAACTCTGTGACTTCTATTTAGCACTCTCTTGCATTTTCCCTCTTGGCTGAGGTGCTCCATTCATTCATCCACTTATCTTCCAAACTCAGCGAGCATCTCTATAACCATGACTATGGATTATTCTACTGGTAGATGATGTTCTCTGTGTTAAGCCCTTTTTGTTCTGAGGTTTTCTCTAGTTCTTTCATGTGGAACACTTTCCTCTATTGCTTCAATTTTATTTCAATATGCTAAATGAAACAGCAGCCTCACCCAGTATTGAAAGAGTGGCCTTGTGTAGGTATTCAATTTTGTCATTCAACTGTGTCCTGATTTTTGGTTCTCTCTTGAAATTTTGTGATTGTCCAAATCAGTTTAGTCTTGAATGGCCCCGCCTGTTGAGAGTGTGCTCGGACCTGTTAGTGTTCCAGATGCTCCAACATCAGCACTTAAAGTACGTCGATGTGCAGTGTCCTGGGGCAGCCATTGTAGATGGTCTCTAGGCCTGGTGTTATGGAGGGGGCCCCTTGGGAATAGCTGCAAAAGTTAGGGTTCTAGATGAATGCATGATCTCTGGGAGGTTCTGGTGGGTGGTGGTGAGACCATGGTGCAAAGAGAGTAAACCCTGTCTTACTTTCACCAAGCATGCCTCCAGCTCAGCTATGAAGTAGCTGGCTGGTAGGGTGGGCTGCAGTAAGTTTGATAACTGCATGAAGACAGGGAGAGTGCTGAAAAGGCTGCTCTCCTGTTCCAATTCAAGGAAGAGAGAAGGTCAGTGCAAAAATGACAGCCATCAGTGCCTTTGTCCAGCTCTAGAAAAGACCCCATCATCTTTGGCTCTCCTGGTAATAAGCTTACTGTTTTGGGGAGCCTCTTTCTTTGGTAGAGGTACCAAGGATTGGGGTGCCTGACGTAGGTCACAAACCCTCACTCCTCAGGAAAAAGCTCTCTATTTATGAGATCCCTCCTCACGGTGGCTGCTGAATTGGGGATGGGTTTCTTGGGGGAGATCATATCTCTGCCTCTCCCACCCATTTTGCTATGTTCCTTTTTGTGTCTTCTTGTGGAATGGCCATTCAGCTTGTGCTCAGAGCTTCCATGGACAGAATGGTCCCCTAACTAGCGATATGGTTCTTGTGCCTGTAAGAGGAGGGGAACCCGGAACTTCCTGTGCCGCCATCTTGAAGCACCTTTCCTCTTGCGTCTTCTCAATGTCCCAGTGTGTAGGGGTTTATTCCCTTCTTTTATCAGAAGGGGAAACTGAGGCTCAAAGAGACTGAGTGGCATGAAGCAACACAACTGGAAGGCAGCAGGCAGAGATACAGAAGCCAGGTCTACTTGAATCCAAAGCTGTGCTCGTGACCCACTGTTGAGCGATCCCTGGGGCCATCCCTGAGTTGTCCCCCACAGGGGTAGGCAGCTGTGACCCATCTCTGTCCATCTGACCTGCAGTTCCACTACAAAGAGGCCTTCCTGCGGGACCGGGGCCTGCAGATTGGCTACCGCAGTGTCAACGACGACCCCAGGATGAAGCATTTCCTCAGCGTCGGCAAACTCCAGAGTGACAATGAGTACAAGAAGGATTTTGCCAAGAGCCGGTCCCAGTATCACAGTCGTCTGGACCAGCCTGGCTTCCTCCAGGCCAAGCGGAGCCAGCAGTTGGCCAGTGATGTTCGCTACAGGCAACCCCTGCCCCAGCCCACCTGCGACCCGGAGCAGCTGGGCCTGAAGCACGCACAGAAGGCTCACCAGCTACAGAGCGATGTGAGCCGCCCCTCCCCATCTGCTAAGGCCCTTCTAGGGCGCTGTCAGATGCTCTTCTTGAGAAATGGCCATCATCCCACCCTCATGATACCTTCTAAGTTATCATGATACCTTCCAAGAAGTATCCAGGATGTTTCCTATGTCGATGCCCGAAGGAGTACCACTCACTGCCATGATCCCATCCTCACTGTGGGCCAGCGCTGTGCAAGCCTCTGTTCCCTCACAGCCACACACGCCCACCGCCATCCCCTTTATAAAAACGCACCGTGAGGTTTGAGAGGGATGGAGTACCTTGAGACCACACAGCAAATAAGTGTCGGAGGAGGGATATGAATTCCATCTGGCTGGATGCACTACGGATGAGCTCTTGATTGCTCTGTGTGGCGTTTCCAACTCTTGCACTTGCTCTGTGAGGAAACTGAGACCCAGGGCAGGGGAGTCATTCCCCTAATCCTACAAAGCAAGTCAAGGTTGGAGCTGGGACTTGAACCAGGTTCCTCACGCTCTGTCCCCACAGCTGCTTTCGTTTCTTGAATGATGCAAGGGGCACCACCGTCCATAGACTCATGGCTCCAGGGAGGTCCCATTTAAGATAAATTTGCCCCCCTCCCTGGCTTTTTTGATGACATCATTCTGTCTCACAAGCCTTTTTAATCCTATCCGTTCTGTGGCCAATCTGCCCCAACCTGCTGACATGGTTTCTTGCTTTCCTTTCCTCCCCAAGGTCAAGTACAAATCAGACTTGAACTTGACCAGAGGTATCGGCTGGACCCCTCCTGGCTCCTACAAAGTGGAAATGGCTCGGCGGGCTGCAGAACTGGCCAACACGAGGGGCTGGCGTCTCCAGGGGGCTTATGTGAGTAGCAAGCTGCAAACCCACTTGTGAGGCCCCTGGGAAAGGCAAACTCATTGTTTCTTTTCAAACTTTATTTTTGGCCAAAGGTCAGCTGGTTCTGAAGTATGAAATGCAGCTTAAGCAAGGCACCTAATTTCCTGGGTCTGAGATGACCTGGCGGATGACATGCAGGTTCAACTTCCTGCGGGGTTTTCTCTGAAGTCACAGCCATTAGTTCTGCGGAGACAAACCTACTAGGGCGACATCAATCCCGGGCCAGCACAGCCTGCCTTGTGCTGACTGCTGGCTCGTTACATTTGCAGAAAGGGTCAGAGACTTGCTGGCGACAGTGTGGGTTTTGAACCCGCCTTTGTTCAGAAGAAAGACACCACATCTAAATGAGAGATTGGCTCTGCTGCTTTATCATTCTTGCCTTGAGCATCCTTTTTCTTGGGGAGGGAGGTGGAGGAGAAAAGGGAAGGGAGGGTGAATATTTTAAATGCTCCCGGGGCATCTTAGACAGCTTGTCCTATGGGAGCAAAGTGGGGGTTTCACTTTAACACAGGGAGCTGTATTTGATTTCTGCAGGGAGGGCCAGAGGCTACGGAGACCGGAGATAATCGGAGGGGGGATGTGAACCCAGATGCCACTGAAATTCTGCACGTCAAAAGGAGGAAGGCTCTGCTGGTGTGAGTGAGCAGCGGCGTCACCCAGGCTTTCGGGGGCTGAAGCTAGAGAAGAAATTTGCAGGGCAGAGACGTGTGAAGATGCTTCGCTTTGGAGCTGTGAAGATGGCGCCCACCCCTCCCTGGATCCACTTTACTAAAATAACAATTCCATGAAAGCTGGTGGAGAATATTGTATTTTTTGGTCCTGCGAGTGGCTGGCTGGCTTTGCGGTGACCCTTGAGTGTCTGGGAGGGGGAATAAGAGCTGAAGTGACCCTGGTCAGGCCTGGGGGCTCTATAGTCCCTGCTTGCAGATGTCCGGGGTGGAGGTAGTCTGCGACGCCTGGCTTTCCGGAAGATGCACTTGTTTGAAGAGAAGCGAGTAGAGCACATTTCAGGCTGATTCTGTCAGGTCTTGAGTGCTGGGCAGGGGGTGTTGACAAGGAGGAGATGCTGCACCAGGGCTCCCAGGCAGGGGGGGCTCAGCTTATAGTGCGGACCCTCCAGTGCATGGCCTGGCCTCCGAGGACTCCTAGGGGCCTCCTCAGCTGCCCACGAGATCTCACCCTCACTGGGGGTGAAGGAGGATGGGCTCTGAGGTCCAGAGGACACCTTACAAGCTTCCTGCTGTGTGGATGGTGGTTTTGATCCAGTTCAAGTACTTGGTCACTTGGGTGTAGACCCCTGGCACCTTCCCGCATTCCAGGCCCCAGCTCACTAGCCCGTAGACGTGGTAGGTGCCATCCTTCTCACAGGTGAGAGGGCCCCCTGAGTCACCCTGTGGGAAAAAGACATAGGACTTCAGTCCCAGTGGGAATGCATTTGGAGACACGCCCACCACTGTGAGGGGATGCCAGCAGCCACTGGAGGGCAATCTCAGCCAGCCACAGAGGGCTTCTCTGGCAAGTAGGGACTAGGCTCTTGCCATGCCTCAGATGACATCTGGTCTGAGGCGACCAGCCCTGAGTCGGCGCTGGGCAGAGAAGCAGTGGGGTGAGAACCAGTGCACAGGGATCCGACCCCGCGACTGACTCTTTGTCCTGACTTCTAAGCACATGGGCAGTGCTGTGAGTTGTCAGGATGCCAGCCTCTCACTTAGGCAGGAACATGGTTGGTCAGTGCCCTGTTTGGACACAGCCCTTTCAGGGTCCACCCAGGAAAGGAGGGTGGGCTTCAAGCAGCATGGCTTAGATGGTCAACGTGATACACAGAGGAGGGGCTTCTGGGGTCTGCCCTGGGCTCTCCCTCCTGCTAGTCATGTGACCTCGGGCATCATGTTTTCAAATCATAACCTGAGCGTAGCAACACAACTTCCCACTCTCACCTACCCCCCCACCCCAGAGTTCCCGTGAGGATTCATGTCTGTAAAATATGTAAGACAGATCCTGGTTCTCCTCTCCCTGATTAAAGGCATGAGGATGATGGGGGTGAAGAAGATAACAATGCGGATGATGACTTGCACACAGCACCACCCAGGTTCTAACAGCCCAAATGGTTTCTCTAAGCCTCTGTCAGTAGCAACGAGGACACCTTCACTAGACTGTCATGGAAATGAGACCAGATAAAGCAGGCAAAGTCACCCTGTGGTTATTGTGCCGAGCAGCCCAGACTGACATCAGAGGACAGACCTCCCCACCTGTGCCTTAGCTCTAGAGCAGGAGAGCGGCTGCTCCTGTCTCCCCGCTGTGGGCTCTAAAAGACCTCTGAGCCTAGAAGAGGGTATTGCCAACTTCTCCGTCTGCAAGTGTTTTTTGCAATCTCTGACCTGGCAGCTGTCCGGCCCAGGCTTCTGAAGGTTTCCAGCACAAATCATGCTGTCGTCGAGCAAGTGGTCATAGAGTCGGCGGGAGTTGCACAGCGTGTTGGCGATCAGCTTGACTTTGGCATCCAGAAGCTGGCGGGACCCTTCCCCTATGGGACAGAGAAGAGAGCTTGCTGTTGTGAGGGCCAGGGTGGCCCCCACCCTACCAGAAGCCCGCTCTCGGAAAAAGGAGGCCACCAGCTCTGAGCTCAGGAAGCAATGGTTTTTCCAGGAAACAGGCAGAGATTACTCATCTTTTAGTGCTGGGGATCCATTGGTGTCAGCCTTGGCCAGGCCTACCCATGCCCGCCGTCTATGCTCGTGATGGTGAACCAATCACCAATTCCCTCCCTCCATGCCATCCTAGGGGCTGGGATGATGTCTTAAATAATTTCTAAATGTCCTGTGCCTGCTGAGGATCGGTCCATAGTAGATTCTTGATGATGGATCCAGTGCCAGGTGGATCATCTAGATTATCTGCTTCCCCCCGCACATATTCCTCCCTCAAAACCTCTGTTCTGCTCCATCTCATCTGTTCACTAGCAATCTGACATGGAAAAATTTAGATAGACTATAATGAGACAGCAGCAAAAAAGGCTTTCTGGTTGACCCTAGATCCAACTAGATAGAAATCACTTTTCCAAGCATCTTCTGAAAAAAAGTGTATATTATATTTCACTTTCTTCCCCTGTACAGTTTTATGTAAAGTGATTTTTGCTTTCCATTATTAGGAATAATGGAGATAAATAATGGGGGGAAAAGGATAAATCTATTTTGGGTGTTTGAAAAAGTGTGCAATACTAAATATTTTGAATTTTCTGCATCAGAAAATATCATTTTGTCAGTACTATGAAGAAATTAACCATTTAGTTACCTTTACAGATAAGACCAAATCCTAGAGACATGAAGTAATTTGATTGAGCAAAATTTTTAGAATGCCTACAATGAGGGAAGTATCCACCAAAGCACTGTAGGAAAGACGGGGAAGGATGAGAGTGACTCCACCCTCCAAGGCTAACTTGATGAGCGTCCCTATAGACTGTCATCTCCTGTGGTCATGACCCCAAGCCTAGGAGATCAGCCTGGGAAATGAAGACTCTTTGTCCAAATGAGAAAGACAAGGACTAACATAAAATCACCTGACTCCACATCCACCTTCTCTCTAATCTACCTAGGGGAGGAGAAAGAGCTGCGGGATACAGGATCAATTGTTGATGAAAGTCCAGGATCTAGGGGTAGGAGCCAGGGACAGATGTGGGGATCAGGGGCAACTCTTTGACTAGGATGAGATTTAAGGAGAGTTTGAGAGATGAGGCCATCTCTTTCTTTTGATAATACATTTTGAATATAACACTGATTTCAAGTTCAAAAGGTTCAAGTTCAAGTTGAGTTTGACCCTTTCTTTTCTGGTTGATGTAACTCACCCGAATCTCAGAACAGCCAGGCTCACCTGTTTTTGTGACACCCCAGCCAGAAATGTGGCATTCAGTTCCAGAGGGAAAAGGGCTATCAGGCAAACACACGGTTTTCACATACTTGGATTCCAGAGCACAGTGACCATCCACTGGCTTCAGCTTGAGCAAAGCTAGGCAGAGAGAGGAAGAGGGAATGGGTGTTCATCATCACCTCTCTGTCAAACAAGCATCAGCTTCAACTTAATTGAATGAGTCTTGACTGGGGCTGGGGCAGAGTGGGTGGGAAGCCTGTACTGATTTATAGCAAGTTCCCAGACCTAATGCCTAAAAAGTCCTTTCTCAGTAATGTCATTTAACCTGAAAGTCATATCAAGGAAGAGCAGTTGAATTTGAAATATTTCAGCACACAGGCTTGAACAGAGTGGAGAGGAATAGACTGAGGATTTGAAATATTTCAGCACACAGGCTTGAATAGAGTGGAGAGAAATAGACTGAGGAAGGAGAGAAGGAGGTCCCATGGGTACAGAAGGAGGGTTTAGAAATGAGGAGCAAGCAGAATAAACTCATCATTACCTTTGCAACTGAATACTTAACACATGCACATCATGTCTGCAAGCAAACCATGTCACTTAACATGTAGAAACTCAGGACTTATACATCACTTTTGCACTATATTGATGGAAAAGAGAACTAATGCTTAGAGAGGTGGGTCTGACTAATAGGTGGGAGAGCTGAAATTCGAGGATGTGCTGCTTTTACCATACAGCATTCCTCACATCTCTCATCAGTATAAGAACTTGTGTACATTTATCTGCAACTCCAATGCGCACCTTTAAAAACTAAAAATTTCTGGAATAAATTCTCTACCATTCAACATGTAGAAGTGACCAAAATAATCAAGAACCCCTTCTAGAATCAAACCTCATCTTTCTGTAAGTAGAATGATCCACCCAGGATGAGACCCAGAGAGGTCTGATAGAGAGGAGACTTGCCAATGTCATCGTGGGGAATCTCGTCTTGTTCATTATAGTCAGGGTGTTTGAATATCTTCTCCACCCCAAAGGTCTGCTCATGGCATTCTGTCTTCTCCAAATCCTGGTCTCCCAACACCACTCTTAGATTCTTGGCTTTCAAACTGGGAAGACAATAAGATGTTTGGGATGTAGCACTGGGATTTGGGGGACCATACCCAAATTTTAGCTCTGCTTCTGGTCAGCTACATGACCTTGGACCAGAGGCCCAACCTTTTAGTCTGCATCACCTTGCTCACAGAACTGTGATCCAAATAAGATAATGTGAGGAAGCTGCTTTACCAATGAACAGTCTCCCACTGAGCTGGGAGTTGTAGCACACATTTCCTGGGACATCTCTCAATCTCCTTGGGCTTTGCCATAGAACCTCCAATTGACATCTTGGAAATATTCATGGAAAATGCTAATGTTTGCATGGTTGGCGCCTCTCCCGATGACAAAGCCCAGAATCCCAGAAGAAACTGTGGAATAATGGGGTGGACTGGAAGACCTGGAGCCCACTTCCAAATCTGGGCTTTATAGGAACAGCCTTGACCATGAACTTAGGCAATGTGTGGGAGGTGGGGATTCTTCACTGGCATCTCAAGTGGGCACTGGCACCTCAAGGCACACAGGAGTCATGGCGGAAGACACTTTAGGTCCATTGGTCATGGGAGGGGAGCATGTTATCTTTCTCTGTTCAAGGCAGGACTGAGGAGGTCAAGGGAGCAAATAGCTATGGGCTCAGCTTACTTCCCACATGGCCTTTGGCATGTGCTGAACCTTCCCAAGACTCAAGTCCTCATTTGCGAAGTGAGAATAACAAAAATTCTTTCGCTTTCTAAATATTTGCTGAACATTTGTGCCTTGAAGCCTTACTCTAGACATAGGGGTGCTACAATGAATAAAACAACTAGGAATCTATGTCCTCCCCCAGTTTGCTTCCACTTGAGTTATGAGAGTTGGAGCTCCCAACATGGGCAGTGCACAGAGTGAGCATTCTAGCCATGCTCACTCTTTGCCATCTGGTTCAGAGCCACCTTGCCCTGGGAACTAGGGCTGATCCCCCAATCCTGCTAGAACCATCACTGTGCCACTCAGAGGAGAGAAACCCATGACTCGAGTCACTCTGGCTTCTGCTCCCAGCAGGCACCTACTCAGTGCAATGGGCAGCAGTCAGCACCCAGCAGGGGTGGATCAGTGCCCCCCCACAGAAGTGGCCACGGGGCATGTTGACGGTCAAGGGCAGCGTAGTCTGCAGGGACGCTTGCCAGGGGTGCTTGCCCGCCGTGCTCTTAAAGCCTCCATAGATCCTCTTGATCTTCCTCTCTGTTATCTCAGTCCTGCCGCATGAGTCAAACCCTGGAAGTTTGGTCACGAGTCCTGTGGAACTTTCCTCTGTTGGGTTGGTAATGTCTGTGGAACATAAAAAAAAACAAAACAAAACATGCCACTCACCTCCTGGGTCCTTGGAGGGACTTGTCAGAGGTTTGACTGAGTCCAGTAGCTTAGCAAATATCCAGAGCTAAGAGACAGAACTGGTGCACACAGGCAGGCACATAGTAGATGCACAGTTAAAATTTTTGATGGAAACATTGATTAATAGAAAACAAACCTGTGAAATGATGAAAATGTTGCTTTTCTCATTCTGACATGTGTACACACAGAGATATGGATATAAATAGGTACTTCCATCACCAGAGTGTGCTCAGCTGTTCATTAATCTACACACATTTGGGGGGCTTTTTTGGTGTGTAAGGGAAAATGGAGAAGAGTGGGGGCAAAGGTGTTTCACATAGAAGGGGGAACAGTAAGTAGTTCATGGATGATGTTACATTCCACTCAGTGTAGCTTAGAAGAAGGAAGAAAAGCATTTCTTTTGGGGGACCATGGTACCTTCCTGGAATGGGGGGATACTGGACCTGGTTCGCAAAGAACACTTGGATATGGGCAAGAGCATATATGGGATGGAGTTTGACAGATGGAGGTGACCATGAGAACAACCACGGAAGTGAGAGTGTACAGGGGGTTCATCAGGATGATGCTGCAACACTGCAGAGAAGTGAGTTGGGAAAGGAGTAGAAAAGTGAGTTGGGAAAGCCTGGGGGGGGGCTGGAGTTCAGATCATGCTACAGCTGGAGATGGGGCCCAGCCAGAGTTTGATCTCAGCTGTACACTCAGAGCCTAGCTAGTGCTGAGTACACAGTGAGCAACTAGAAAATACTTGCTGAATTCACTTACTTTGCAGCGTGAGCTTAGAGATGGGGCATTTGGCCAGAGGTTGCAAAAGTACCTGAGGCTGCTCAACATGCAGCAAGGGAAGAGAGATCTGGCTGGTGGGGTGCTGCTGTTGGGATGGGGAGGGATAGAGCAGGTGTGTTGGGAGGACTTGGGTGGGAGAGATGGGATGCCAGGAACCTCAGTCTATACTGTAGAATGTGGAAGCAGATAGAGAAATGGAGCATCAGATAAGAGGAACATCTCCTATCTCTCTAACCCCTTCTGGCACACTATAGGATGGGTAACAGTACGTCTCTCACCTATAACCCAGCTTCTTAATCTTTTTGGAATGTCCCAAGAGACATCTGACCCATTAGTAATGTCTGTTGCCCCCACAGGCAAATTCTCCTGTTATCACACATCCCCACATCCTCCCACTGTATGTCACATACACTTTGCTACATACTCATTATGTCATTGTAACATTTCCATTCTGGGGTAGATAAGGGGCTTCACAACTTCATTAAAGTTGGACCTTGACATGCTTCCCAGGATGCCCGTTCAGTGGGCTAACCTCACAGATCACTATCAAACTCTTCTATCTCATGTTTTTCTTCATTCCACATGTGACTCCTAACACTATAGGCCTGCAGCCTCCCGCCCCTGGGGTCTCCAGGTGGCAGGTCTCACCTAGGGCTGAGCAGGCTGCAACATCACAGTACTCCCATTTCACCTTCTCATTGTTCACTTTGATGAAGCACCAGGGCTTCTCATCACCATCCGGGTTTCTAAAATACACAAGAAAATGACCATAGTCAAGGCTGATGAACCCACTGGACCTCATTAAAGAACCTTTGAGTTAGAGAATTCTCGCCTGCCTCTGCGAATCACTTTCCATTCTATTTTTCCAGCAAACCCTGGCATAGAGGGCTGGTCATAGTTTTGTTTTTTGGTGTTTTTTTTTTTTTGACAAAAACTTCATTTCTAGAGCAGAATCCCTATGGCCAGGAAGGAGTTCACAAGCCTTGGTCAGATCCACGGGATATGTGAGATTGTTTGCAGGAAAAATAAAGACATGAATCCTGTTGAAAATCTCTCTTTGTTGGGAAGTGAAATAATCACAGAAACATGATGAGAGTAGGGCGTCTGTCCAAATCTCCAGACTGCACACATAAGAATTCTCTGTGACAGGCCACCAAGGGGAATTACCCTCGAGGCAGCTTGCAGAGTGAACAACGCAAAGGCAGATTGTGTTTTGTGCAAGAGAAACCACTTGCTTAGTGAACCAGTTTAAAACCGAGCAAAACCATTCCCCAGTGGGCATTATCATGCAGGGCATTGGCCTCGGTCACCTAAGGAACAGAGGGAGAAACCAGTTGAAGGGACAGAAGCAGAAAGGGAGGCTGCTACATCATCACCAGGAAGAGCAACGACATTATCTTCAGTAGGGGAAACCTGAATGTCTTTTGGCCAAGACTTCAATGTTCATAGGACATTGCATTTTCTTCTTTATGTTTCTCCCTTGCAGTTATATGGAACCACCAGACTCTACACAATGAAATATCTGTGCAGAGATGACATGTCACTTCTAGTTTGGGACAGTAAGAAACTCACATTCCATTCTTCAGTCCCTTTTTGCCACCCCTGGATATTTGATTGACTTTATGGTGCGGAGTCTCCTTACCTCTCACCAACCTGCACAATACATGCAGCATTAAGTGAGAAAATTAACTTTGATGTATTCAAGGCACTGGAATTTGGGGGTTGTTTGTTACAGCAGCATAACTTAGCCAACCCCGAATAGGAAACCCTTCCTTTGAGAAAGGATTGCTGAATTTGTGTTCCATCCCAAAAGTCTCAAGCTGGGGCAAGAATATGGGGAACCATGAAAGGGTCAAAAAGGCGCTAATCCTGACAAGTGGCCAAGATGGCTTAGGGCAGAAGGTAAATTTTACCTGCAGAAGTTGTGCTCCCCAATTCCATGAGCCTCAGCCTCCTCCATAAATATGTTGTAATTCTCCTGCAAGAGGAGGTGGGAGTTCCAGTGAAGGCACGAGTGCCGGTTGACCGTCTTACTCACTTTCCCACGGTAGGTATAGCCATCGCCAACATAGCAGTCATCAGGACCTTGGAGAGAGCAGGCGGAGCTGTGAGAACCAAGAGCCACTAGCTTGCTTCACCAGAAAAGGACTGGATAAAATATACTGCGTCGTGAAAAGAGGGGGCCCGAATTTTGATCACCTGGAGATTTTATTCTAAAATCTCAGAAAGAAGGTGATCTGTAGGTTGAACATTTAATCCAGCTTCAAATCATGAAATATAGAGGTTGTGAGGCTTGGGAGGAGATGGAATCCCTAGTTCCTTAATTTGGACTCACAAAGAAACTCAGAAAGGTGGACTGAGGCCTCAGGGGCACCCATGGGTATTGTTTGCCTGTGCTGCTTCCTAGACATACCCAATATTTCCAGTTGGAAGACCATGGCAAGACTTGTCCCCATTCTGGGAACAAACCCCTAACAGAACAGAAGAGAATTCCAGAAACTTTCTTGTGTCCCAGAGTTTCTGTGGATGTGGAGGCAGAGAGACTTGTACCTATTTCACAGAATTTCCCCTTGAATTCGCCAGGGCAGGTGCAGGTAAACCTGGATCTCCGCCGATGCTTGGAGCAGGTGCCGCCATTTTGGCAAGGATTTGGCCTGCACGCAGGAACCGCTGTGAACACAGGAAGTGGGGCCAGGAAGTTTCTTCAGAAGGAGTTGCAGCTACATCTGAGGTGATGAGGAAATATTGGTGGCGCTCTTCTGGCAACCATCCTTTCACAAAAGATGGGTCACCAAAGAGAAAAGACAGACCAACTGACACTCTAGGAAAGATCCATATGAACCCTGAGGACATAGTGGACAAAGCAATATGATGGTCATGCACAAAAGAATATGCAAGGAGGTGCATCAGCCAGTGAGAAAAAGCAACACCAACCTACATAATACACATAGCATTAAGTGAGAAATTAACTTTGATATATTCAAGTCATTGGAATTTGGGGGTTGTTTGTTACAGCAGCATAACTTAGCCAACCCTAAGTAGGAAGATCTTCCTTCGAGAAAGGATTGCTGAGTTTGTGTTCCATTCCAAAAGTCTCAAGCTGGTGCAAGAATATGGGAAACAGTGGAAAGGGACAGTGGACCAGAGTTTGGGGACCACTCTGAGCTAGTTTGAAACTTGGCTCTGCCCTGAATACCTGTATGAGCACAAACAAGCTAGTCAACCTCTCCAAACTTCTGTTTCTTCATCTTCATGACTATTCCTGGCAGTGTTTGAGGGAAAATATGAGCGCACGTGAATATCTGGGGGTGATGTCTGACTCATAGCAGTGACTAAATATAGATTTATGCCCTTCTATGGCCCATCCCAGGAACAGACCAAGGTGTAATTCCTGAAGAAAGAGTTCATGATAATTCTTTTTGGGTAGGAAGGGATATAGATCAGTCAGTTTCCATTGGGTTCTCCAGTGAGGTTGCATCTTAAAATGTCTTAAAAAGGGCCATTTTGGATGCCCTAAAATGTCAGAGGTGTGTGGACACTGTCGGAGGCAGAGACGCAGTATCAGGACAGGCAGAGAAAGCTGAGCATCAGGGAAGGCTTTGGCACTTACTTGTAGAGCAGTCTGAACCCTTGTAAGGATGCTTACAAACACAGCGGTAGTAGGGAGGACTCTGAGTAACAAGACACTCCCCTCTGCCGCATGGGTTGTTCTTGCACTTGTTATGAGCTGCAAGAGAGCCATCGAGAAGTAGGGTCAAAGGTCAGGCTCTTACCTGTGGTCTCAAAACACCTTAAATCATCTTCCCATCTTCCCTGCCCCAAGACTTTTCTCTTAGTCTTGTGGCATAGAGGATAGTGTACAGGTTCCTTTAGTATCCATAGCCCTTATTTTTCTTCTATGTACTGTGTGCTAATTGGTGGTGCCTTTAGAACTAAACCAGTGTGGTTTCATCATCACCAGTTTTTTCTTCATCAATAAAAATCTTAATAAATTTGACACTTCCAACCAACAGCCGCAGTTTGAGTTTTGTCATGTGACAATTGATTTCATGTTACAGGTATAGTCTTGTCATTCCTCTGGAAAATTGAGGGATGAACCCAGAGACTGCATCTATGAAACCATCCTGAAATATTTACTAAAGGATGGATCGGCTTGAAAATGAAGAAGGAAGTGAACTCATAGAGGAAAGAAGTTGAACACGATGTCGTTTTGCTTATCTGTATTGCTATATGTATATATCTGTACAGGTGTGTACATGTAAACACATACATGTGTGCATGTATGTGAATGATCGATGATAGGTACAGAGCCCAGGTTCAGTTATCCCAGGGTCATTCCACTTCCACTTCCATGCCCAGTGCTATGTCACATAGCCACAGGTTAGACCCCCCAAGAGACCACTAGCTTTTATTTAAGTCTCTGAGAGAAGATGGCAGGAAGAAACAGTATGGGGCTAGGAATCAGACACCAGGCTGTAATTTCTGCTCTTCTCTAAAGCTGTGTGACCCTGAGCAAGTTCCTTGCAGTCTCTGAGCTCTTTTTCTAATTGAGTTGGGTCCTGCATCCTTGGATCCTGTCCCGCTCTCCTCTTTGAGAATCATTCTCTGTTGCTACAATTCTCAACACTCTAGACAGTAACAAAAAAGAGTCCTGAGTTTGGGGATTAATCTGGGTCAGTTCAGTTCTCTCCTCCTCTTAGCTCCGAGGTTCTCACCCTCAGAGTTGTCACGCTTGTCACATCTAGCCCGAGAGGGGGAGGACTCCATGAGAACATGGCACGGAGTCCAACACACGAGATGCCACAGTCAGAGCCCCTCGTGGGCTCAGTGCATCCTCCTCTACCCCCCAGGTGGCGAGGCCGCTGCTTGCTTGGCTCGACGTAGAGTGAGTCCCGTGAGAGTGTACTCACCCTTCTGACACCTGCTTCCGTGGAAAGGGGCCGAGCAGCTGCAGGTGAAAGTGTCCCCGCTGACGACACAGTCTCCTCCATGCTCACAGGGGTTGGACTGGCACGGATCTGGAACAGGTGGGCCCAAGTCAGTGTTGGCAACAAACAGCAATTGAGAAGCCCCCACCTGCTCGTGGAACCCAGGCTCCCATCCCCATGGCTGTAACTGCATCGCTGGTGACTGTGGAAAAGAAGACGCACACGGGGCCTGAGCGAGCAAGGGAAAGTGCATTCACACCAGCAGAGAGAGATTCAGGGGAGGAAGAAGCCACAGCCACTGTCTCCCTCAGCCTGGCTTCCGGTGGGGCCTTTCTCATTGAGAAACTCTCCTCTTCCATCATCAGTGTTTTTCTCCTCCCAGTCTTGCTGGGAGTGCCACGGGGTCTGTCTCTGATGCTGAAGGCATTTCACAAGCCTGAAGACCTCCCCTACTCCCAGTGCCCGGGGGTGGAGGTCAGGCGTGGGGGGAAGGAAACCCACCCCTAATGAAACACAAGCTTTCTGAACACCAGGCAAGAAGACCAAAGGCAAGAGGGTGACAGAGAATTGACAGCGAGGAGGAAATGACCCAGTGGCCTTCATCTTTCTTCAACTACTTGTTCAGTTAGATTTTGTCATATTTCATCTGTGCCTTTGGCTTTTCATGGTTGTCTGAATGGATCGTCCCTTGGGGAATTCTTTATCCTTCTGTTCACACACATTGTTCTTTGGTTCAGGAACCAGGATCCCGGGGCCTGGCTCTTGTTTTGATGGTCCCTTCTGATGTTCCCCTGGTGCCCCGTATCTTGGCCCTGCCTTCCAGGCCACTTCGCGCAGTTACACAGCTTTTATTCCCACTGCTGAACGCTTTCCCTTCCTTCTCCTGCTGCAACCCCATGGCTATGCTTGGGCCTGGCTTCTTAGTGTTCCTTTCTGCCCCATTGCTTGGGGTGAGAAGTCACAAAAAGAAAAACAAAAGCAAAGGTAATCGAAGCACATGTGTAGGTGAGTACACGCACACACATGCACACACGCATGCACACACACGCATGCACACACACGCATGTGCACACACACATACCTGGGCAAAGCTCCTACAGGGTAACAACAAAGAAAAAAACAGCACAAGTGGAAGGGAAGGGAATTCCCACTGAGGATTTGGGGGTGCTGCTCTCTGCAATCTGAGGCCCCATACACACTCGGACACTCCTGCAGAATGTGGGTCTCCTTGTCATCAGCGCCGTGGCAGTGATTTTGAACATGATTCTTACTGGCAGTCGGAGACCTGGATGATGCTGCACTGACTCCCTGTAGGACCATAACTAAGCCCACTCCCCCCTTGGCCTCACTCGCTCCACCTGTCACTTGAGGGTGGGGAGACCAAAGGTGGGGGACAAGGGCTCTGAGAACCGCCCCAGTCCTCACAGTCCACGATTATGACTGACAAAAGCCAGACTACATTATCTGATGACTAGTTCGTGATGGTTGTCAGAGAGAAGGGGGAGGAGTGGCCGCTGCACAGGGTCACAATAAACCCCCTCCGGGCGCTGTCTCCTGCAGGAAGCCCCCCCTGCTGCTCGGGCACCTACCGTCATCTTCGTAGTACCAGTCAGGGTTCTCGGAGTAGGTGGTTGGGCTGCTGGTGCCTCCCTGGTTGTCATACTCGTAGCTGTACTCATAGGCACCTGGCGTCCAGTCTGCACAGATGCAAGAAGACAGAGACGCTGTAATCCCTAACTAGACCCAGTGAATCGGCCTTTTATTTCGCTGGCCGCCTTCTCCCCATAAAGATTTCCCAGTCTTGAAGGAGGAGGCCTGTGTCTAGCCAGCTCCCCACGCTGATGAGGCTCAGGGCCTGAGAGCATTGTCTCAAGGAAGGCCCAGCGAAGACCCAGCAAGATGAGTCAGTTGTTGGGAGGGGCAAGAGCATCTGCCTGGAAACGGGGAGAAGCCAAGTTCCGGCTTTCCGCTAACTGTGACCTTGGACAAGCCCACTGAATGGTGATCGCCTCTGCTTTCTTGTGGGTAAACGTCAGGAAGGAGATGGGGTCTTCAAGGCTCTAGGAAGCAGACCCAGGGCCAGGGCCAAGGCCAGAGACACTAACACGTGCAGTTGGGTGGTTCTGTGAAGGACATGTCTCAGGGGAGTTCTGTTAGCTGCTGTAACGTGACAGAGTGAAAACAAATCCCCTCCTCTCGCTGTAGGATCACTCTGCTCCCAATTGTGTCTTAAGAGTCACCTACTATTTATTGAGCTTCTACTATATACCAAGCCTGGGCTGAGGACTGCACGTGAACCATCTCTTTTCAGCCCCATAGAAATCCAGGAGATGTGTTATTATCTCTACTGAGTGACAGTGGTTAAGGAACTTGCTCACAGCCACCGGCTAACAAGGACACGAGCCCCCAGGTCATCACCAAAGGCATCAGCCCCTTGACAACACTCTTCTGCTTCAAGCAGCCTTATTGCCTCAGATATCTTCACACATTCCCTTGGGGAAGGGATCCAGCCATCTCCACTCAACACTCCACCAGCTAATTAAGCATCGCCCAGCGACAAGCTTGAGGAGCCTCACACCCTTGTCCACTGATGGAGGACAGCGTAGGGACAGGCCCCGATCTGTGAACCTCATGCCAGGCCAGACCCTCGGGAAGAGTGGGGGTAAGACTGGACCCCAACACTTTGTTCTCTGGTGCCTGGGAAACTCTGTGGCTCAGGGAGACACTTTCAGGATTTGAAGAAAGTTGGGTTGACTTTGCTCTCTTCAGCTGGCGGGAGTGTGGCAAGTAGGCGAAGCTGACTGATGCTCTGAAGAAACTGTCCGGAGATGCATATGATAATGAGGCAGGAGCAAATGCAGGGAACCAACTTGAAAGGCCCTCCCACGGTGCCAGCTGATGGCTTGGAGGATGGCACCTTAGCTAAGCCTGATTATCAACCACATTATCTCACTCAGCTCTCAGTCATCCCCTTAGAGTCTTTATCTCTTTGGCTTTTGAAAAATCGACTTTTGCACAATGGCTGTTTTATATTTCCTATTAAAATGGAACTATCTTTTTATTTCCTTTTTGAATACGCCAACTCTGGTTCCTTGGCAAAGTTTCACCTCATTTATCACAGTGTCAAGTCAAGACTCCCTTTGCTCGCTCATTATTTTTCTCGAGCGGCTTTTCCACACTATGAAAATGCCCCCAGAGGAAGCCTCCTTTCCAGGGCTGAGGATCTAGGCTGAAGATAAGGCCATTGTCTTCTTGGAGCAAATAAAGTTTCTTTCCATCTAGTTTGATAAAGCAGAGAAAGAGTGGAAAAGTGAGGGGAAAAAAACATTTTTCTGAATTTGACATGAAAGATTTCAAACTGACATTTTGGAGCGACAGTGGGATCTGGCGAGGAGTTGATGCCATCGTTTCTTTCTTGCGTTTTCCCTTCAGAGAATGTATTTCTATTTTCCTATTATCAGGTGTTTTTAGATAAGCGCCTTTCGATGGGCTGTCGTTTCTCCCGCAAGGTGAGGGTCAGACTGACCAAACCTGGCCAGGCCATGTCCCCTTGACAGATATTGAGAAATGGGAAGGTTTTCATGGAGCTGGATGAGTGTCTCTTCCAGGTGATGTGGGATGTGGGATGGAGGAAATGTCTTTAGAGTATTTGACTGTATCCAGCTCTGTCAAGGTCTGTTCATCTCTCAGTGAACTGAATGACAGAATAAAACATACAGGCTGGGAACCTTGCTCTTGCTAGCAATAGCTCCACTAGCTTCCCAGTTCCAGGCCCTTGGTTGAGGTAGATATACACACTGGAGTCTTGGTGACCCCACATCACCAGAAACCGCCCAGTAGAAGGGCGTGCAAGGAAAGGCACAAGGTCCCATGTATTTGGGGGGAGATGAAACAGTTCAAGTTCATGGGGATCACTTGGAAAGGTTTCTCCATCTCCAACTGAAAACTTATTTTGTCTTTTTATTCTGTTAGCACTTAACCCCACTGTCCATGGAAGAAAGGGATTGCATGCCTACAGGAATCCAGTTTCTTGCATTCAGCATAGCAAAGTTCTGTGGATTTGTCTATCTGTTGGCATCTGTTTCTTGAATGAATCAGTGGTAGGAAAATCCAGAGTCAGCACGACCTGCCCTATAAGAAGTGATGATATGCAGACTGCTGTCTCGGTGGCGGACATGGCACCAAATAAATGTGGTTGTGCACGGTCTTGCTTACCCTTCAAACAACCCTCTGGCATGGGTGTCACTCACCAAACCCAGGCCAAGCTAACGGTGTATCTGCTGTGAGTTTCTAAGTGCTTGGGACCTCATGTGGGCTTGTGTTTCATAAACTCCAGGACTTTCACTTCCAGAAAGCAACGGGTGCTGGGAAAATCTCTTTTATTTAGTGCATATCCCAGGTCCCTGGACCAGGATTACCATGGTCCACACCCGGGGTCTCTCAGAAAAAGCCCAGAGTTCCTGCGATGGGGCTTTGCAGCTGCTCGGGCTAAAGAGCTCGCCAGATGTGTGTAACAGAACAGAAATCCCTGGAATGCTGGCCCTGGTGGCGTCATCCATCACCATGGCAGAGACGGCTCCTCCGAGGCTTCCCTGAGCCCCAGCCCTGTCGGCCTGCATTTGATGCTTCCAATCCAGCTGACAGGGCGAGCCCAGTGGAGACCCTGCTGGCAGGCGGCAGGACAGCTGATGGATGAGCTTAGTCCTATGGCTGGGCAGCATCGAACCAGTATGAGAGACATAGGGGCCTGCCGTGGGGACAGTGGTCTGGCCTGTGCTGTGTGATGGCCACATCCTCTGTCCCCCACCAGGGACTGCAGCTTGAGCACCCTCTGCTCCAGTAAGGTTGCTGGTGGGTACCATCTCCGGTAAGACCAACGAACCAGCAGCTTGTCTGGGATTGTGAGCATGGCTTCTCCTAGTCCACACGGCTGTCTAATGCCAGCCAGAGCTGGCAAATTCCATCAAAGCATGGTCTCCTCCACCCCGGGGTGAGATGAGATCAGACATGACTGGAGTGTTTTTCAAATCTAACGTGTTCTTTGCAGAATGGAGCTCTGCCACCACAGTCACCCCACGCCATAGCCAGAGGTGAGCTGACTTTCCCAAGACAAGCTTGGGAAGCAGGGGTGCCCTCATCTACTCACCAGAGTACCAGAACTATGGGCAAAGTGCTTGTAGAGTCCAGCATCTCTGGATGAGAGATCCAACATTCTCCACCCCCAGCCTGTGCTTAAGTACCACCAGTGATGGGGAACTCTCCCTGCCAACAGCCTACAGCCTGTTCAGATTTTTGAATGACTCTGCTATTAGGAGGTCCTTCCTGTTTGCAGAGCAAACTCTGGAGTCTCCAATCTTTTGGTTTCAAGCCAATAGCCTGATGAGCACGAAGAAATAACCCACTTTTTTCTTGGCCCTGCAGAAGGGTCATCAGTAACAGTTGTTCAAGTTGTGCACTGCACAATTCAAGGGTGTTGCTGTGGATGCTGGCTTGACCAGCAGGGGAGGTCTCTGCAGTGAGTTTTCCAGGAGCTACTCGGGCTGTGGGCTTGAACACTCAGCTTTGCTTGGAGAAAGTCACAGATCCTCTCAACACCTCACTCGTCAAGTGCACCTAAAATCTCTTTATCTAGATTGCTCTCCCATCTAGGCGTACTCTCTGAGCACACGGAGCGGGCCCTCAGTCAGACACCACTTGCCTTGCATTGACACGTATGTCTGCCCATCCAGGCTTTGCTGAGTGTCCGGCTGAATTTGACTCAGTTATCACCATCTTTGATCCAAATAAACTCTGTGTCCCACGTTCAATGCGACCAGTTTCCCTCTGCCATTTGCCTGACTATTGTCCTCCATGGGTGATCCCTCTCCCCAGGGGATGACGTCGAGGGTGGGGCTGTCATCTCTGGCTCTCAGAGCAGCAAAAGGAGCCTTAGACATAGATCCAGAGCCTGAGAACAGCTGAGGTGGCAGGAAGAGGCAGCAAGCTCAGCCTGGGCACAGCTGAGAGACCCGGGCAGAGGAAGCAGGGATGGGAGAGACGAGGCTGAGGGCTGAGCTGGCAAGAGAGTGAGCCTGGGTGAAGGAGGAGCAGGGGTCACTGCATCATGGGTCCGTTGGGTTATGAGGAAACAGATCAGGCATCTGGGCCAAGAGTGGGGGCGCTGGAGGGAGGCCATCATCAGGGAGGTCAGACTATGTGGCCCTGACACTGTCCTCTCAGCAGAGAAGTCCCAGCTCCCTACACAAGGGGTGGCAGGAGTGGGGGTGGCCTGCCTAGAGCCAGTCATCACTCAGCAACACCCCCACTTTCCCTTGACTTTTGCATCTCATCTCCACTGCTTGTGTGCTGGTGACCTGGGCCAACTTGCTCCCCCTTTCTGAACCTCAGTTCTCTCCTCTGTAAAACAAAGGGGTTTAACTGCAGCAGCAATTCCCTCCTCCCCCCCCTCCAGGGACCAGCATGTGTGTGTGTGCAGCCCGTCCCAACCCCAACTGGCAACTTTCCAACTTCTAAGGGGCTTGGGGGTTTCTGAACCTGATGGGCCTTGGGCTTGTTTCAGTACTTAAATCCATGGGCCCCTTCTCTCAGCCTAGAACCAGCCTGTGCTTGGTGGGGAACTCCAAGGCAGTCTGTATACTCACCGGGGTCCAGGTCTGGGAGTAAAGATGTCAGCGAGAACTGAAAAGCAAAACACAGAGCAGAGTGAGGCTGAGCAGGCAGACGGTTGGGCACCTTCTGGGTCCCTGCAAGGAAACAGCTCTTCCAAAGTCACATCCAAGGCGCAAGGGTACGGGGTGCTTCGGAGGGGTCAGCTGGGGTGGAGTGGGGAGAGGGAGGCTGGAGCCTTTCTGAAGAAGCCACACCCCCTTCCTGCACAGGTTGACCTGTGATTTCTCCTCAGGGCTGACGTACACGTCCTGTGCGGTCCATTCCCAGGTATGGATGGCGCTGTCACACCCGGACATCTCATCAACCCCTTCTGCCTCCTTGTACATCACTGCGCTTAATCTTTTAACAACCCTTGCAGGACACTTTGGTGGTCTGTCTATAATGAGAAAATTGAGGCTCAGGGGTTACCTGATAGGATTAGGATTCATGCTTAAATGTAGAAGTTGCCTCTAGTGACAGCTCTTTGGAGCTAGAAATGCACAGGTGATTCTAGCTCTCTGATTCTTAGAAGGAAAATGCACACCTCCATTGTGACCTCTGAACTTCCCCCCATACTCTCCCTCCCTCTGGCCCTAACCAACCTCTAGCCACACTTGGATTCAAAATGGCCATCACTGAGCTCCCCTTGCTGCCCTTTGCACTTGTTGCTCCCTCAGCCCAGAGAGCTCATTCCCACGACCAATGCTCCATCTCAGCTTACGTCTCATCTCTCATAGAGGCCTCCTAGACACCCCCATAGGCATGTCACCCTTCACCCCATTGTCTTGCCACACCCAGTTCCCTTCATCCATGATCCACATGACAACTTGTCCTTTGGTATTTGCTCTTGTGTTGTCAGTCTTAACGCCAGACTCAGGCCTCCAGATAGGCAAGATGCTGTCTGTTTTATCTCTGATGTTTTAGTTGCCACTCGAGGATGGTACTTGGCACCGCTTAGATAGGGTTTCTTGAATTAATATGTAAAAACCAGTTTGTTTTTAAATGCTGAATGTGCCAGAAAAAGAAAGTTCTGCTCATTAGTAGCTGTATATTTTCATTCATTTAAATCAAGGGTCAGCAAACTAATGCCCTTGGAGCACTCAACACTTACATTTTGTCAATAAAGTTTTATTGGAACACAGCCCTGCCCACAGGCTGATTTACTGTCAAGACTGGCTTTGTGTGGCCACAGCAAGGACTTGTGACAGAGATAGCTCAAAGGCCCTTGACCAAGGCTGCATTCAGAGAAATGTGTCACTGGACAGTTTCATTTTTGTGTGAACACCGTTGAGGGTGATGAGATGGTCCAGACTTCTGCACACCTGGTGAGGTTGTGCCGGCAGGACCAGTACCCTGTGTGCAGTCCATCATCAACCAAGACATGGTTAGGGGACATGTGACTCTGAGTCCTAATGACTCTTTATAGACAGTGCTGACCGTGATGGAGAAAAGGAAGATCCTACTCCTGGACATGGTTCCTTTGACCCATCCAGATGTTGGTAGATTTGCTTCCTCTGCCCTCCCAGAAGTTTTCATTCCTGTTCAGCTTAGGCCTCTCTGTATCCGCTTTGGGAAGTAGGTAGATGATCAGCCGGGAAAGAAAGGCCACATCCCCACACCATGTACAGGGGCAAATGCATCAATAATGGATTCTTGACCAAAAATGCTCATCCCAAATATATTCGTGAGGATCATGGCAGACCCAAACTGTGGCATTGCAGCAGACGGCCTGCCTTGGTATTCCAAGGATGCTGTGTCACAAACGACAGGGAAGAGAAGACTGTTCTCTATTAACGTAGACTGAAAACCCTGTGACTAAGGGCAGGTGTGAGCCTGGGTTAGATGCCTGATTTTATCATGGACATTATTAAGATAAGAGGAAGCCTAAATCCAGACAGACATGACTGTATCGGGGCTGAGTTTCGTGAGTGCCATGTTGAAGCAGCCTGCAGGAAACAGCCCTGATTCTTAGGAGATGCCTGGCTCAGTGGTGAGGATGACGCCTGCCCCTGCACTGTGACTGATTTCACCAACCAACCCACGATGAACCAGCCAGACACATGCACGAGGGAGCCAAGGAGAATGCAAAAGTGGTGGAATAGTCTCTGTTGTATCTGTGCAGCTGAAGTATGTTCAGTGCGTCCTTCTTCCCATTTTCGTTTGCTACATTATAAAATGAAAAGTTGGGGAAAGGGAAATTAAGGAAGAGGAGCTGATTGTCATTTGGGCTATGCCTCTATCCCGGTTTCACGGCCCCCAGCCGTGTCTCATTCTGCAGGAAATGAGACAGGGCGAGCATTTTGTTTGGGGGTACAGGTGTGGATAGCAGGGAGCCTGACAAGAAAGGGCAGGTTCAGCTCTCAAGGGGTTCCTGGGCTTGAGGTGCTTGAATGGGGAGCATGTAAAGTGGATACATCTGGGATCAAGTGCCAGGAAGGTTCCAGAGAGATCATGTGAGATGTCACCCCAAGAACCTCACCCTCATAATAGCTGGTCACATCTGCTCTCTTTGCCCTCAGCCTACCGTGGAGCTTCTCTGGAAGGCAGGCCTCTGTCCCTATCTCCCCGCCCCCGTCCCGAAGAGAAACTCCCTGAATTCTAGCTGAACATCCTGGCCGCCATCCGCCATAAGAAGTGGTCAACCTAGGAGCGAGGACTTTGGGGGATATCCTCAGGCCCCAGCACTGAAAACAGCATCCAGGAAGCGCACTTGCTCCAGCGTTCTTGACTCTGACCTGAATCTGAAGGAAGCCCGGTGCTGTGCCGCTCCGCACCAGCAGGTGGCAGACGTGACCTTCCCAGAAGCTCAAATTCAGGAAACCAAACAAAAAGGAAACAAAGTTTCCTGAGCTGTGGATGGTCTTCAGAACCCACCAGCCTCTGGGAGCCTGAAAGAAATGTCAACTGGCTGCCCATCCTGAGCTGCAGGTGTGGGCATCCAGGGCTGTGCAAGCCCACCGTTTTGTTCATCACAGGGTCCACCCCAGAGAGAGGCTGTGATCAGCTGTGGAAACTGGCAGCCCAGGCGTCAGGCTGGAAGTCGGGGGACCCGGTGGGATAAGGCAGCCAACCATAGGCCACTTATGCCAATCTGAACCCTGACACTAACCTGAATGGTGACGGGGAGCAGATGGGAAAGATGGATGCAATCTTTTGCCTCCTTTCACCCCAATATTCCATTCAGATTTTTCATAGGAATGGAAATGATAGAAGGACTCTTTCTTCCTGGCATTTGCCAATCCTAAAAGGAAGATAGACGACAACAAAGGAGGAAGAGGAAGGTGAAGAGGAGGAGACAACGATGACCTCAGTTCACATTAGTGAGGACTGCAGAGAACCAAGACTGGCACGATTTCACATGCATTTTGCTCGTTTGTGCACATGATACCTGCGATAACTGAGTTACTGTAATTATGTCTGATTCATGGTGAGAAAGCAGACTTGCGAAGATTAAGTTGTCCAGAGTAACTTAGCCAGTAGGAGTCAGCACATAATGGAGCCGGACTTCCCCTAGAGCTGTTGCTGCTCAGACCCAGGGGCCTGGGGTCCCCGTGTGTTGCTCTGGAAGGGTGGGCGAGAAGGGAACAAAAGAGCTGCCTCACCCCACGAATGGCCAGGGTCGAGCAAGAGGAAGAGGCCAGGGCTCCTGTCCTTGGAAAGGCCTGTGAGAAGCCTGTCCAGTCCAGCCCAGCACATGCTCGAGGCGGCTGGGAAGGTACAAAAGTCACCTGGAGCCTTGGCCAGTCGTTGTGGCAAACAGATCTCGACAAACATCTCCGTCCGGATCAAAAGGCAGGCAGCCTGCTGTCTCCTTGCCCGATGGCCAGCATTCCAGGTCTGAGCCAGGTCAGAGTCACATGAAAGTCACAAGGGCCCAGTTCCTGCTACAGGCTGGAAACGGCTGCTTTACACCCGGTGGGAGATGGGTGTTTCACAGCGGATTCAGAGACCCCTCCAGATCCAGCTGCTGGCTCCGCTCCTCCACACTCGAGCTGTCTCAAAGACATATCACTCAGACACTGGCTGTCATCGCTCATCACCTTCTCCCACAACGTCACCAGGGAGTGGGCATACGGGTCTGCCATCTTCTAGGCCAAGGTCAGTGAGCAGGGGAAGCATGGAGGCACAGAGAGAGGTTCCTGAGAACTCTTGTTGGACAGCATTATCTTCTTGGGGGGGTGGGGGGAGGACATTGAGGGCCAATCTAGGGTGTCCTGTCTTTAACTGAGTGACTGTTTGAACGCAGGTTCTTCTTTTTCTTTTCAGAATTCTCAACTCTTTGGTAAACAAAACAAAAAGGCAGAGGCTGAAGACCTACGTGATTGAGTTGCAGGAACTAATGACAGAAGATTCAATAAGGATGGGGGACAATGGAGGAGAGAGAAGCTAAGCCTGTCTATCAGGGGCCAGAAACCTGGCTAGGAAACAATAATGGCAGAAAACCTTTCATCTGGCAGGTGGATTAGGACTCAGTTCTCAGCCACCTCTTCCTCCCTGTATGTTCCGCCATGACTGGTGGTAGACCAGATGTTCCTGGCCACTGGGGAAGGATTGCGTTATACCCTGGGCGGCTGGGGGCGGGGGTGGGGAGAGAGAACTCTGCTCTTGAGCCAATGACTCTCCAACAGCTGGGCTGGAAGACAGGCCAGGGTTAAGAGTCCACCGCTCAGCAGGCCTGTCCCTGGGCAGTGAGTGCAAGGTCAAGCTGAGGATTGGAGGTGACAGTGGCCAGAGCTCTCGGAGTTGGCCTCACCAGCCTCACAGCTGACCTGGACCATCACCTCCCACTCTGGCTCCAAATGCAAACATAAGCTGATGGTGAGAGGCCCATGTAAGTAGAGCCACTCAGGCCTTTTTTGTTTAAATTATAATGAAAAAGATACATCAGGTTTTTCCATTCATCAGGGTTAATTATATTCATGACACTGTGGAGCCATCGCCACCACCGGTCCCTAACTCTTAATTATCCTCAAGATGAACCCTGAGGAAACAAGGAGTCCCCTTTCCTCACTTGTTCCTCCTCCTCCCAGCCCCAAGCCACCTCTGTTCTCTCTGTCTGTGACTCTGTCTGTGCTAGAACCTCCAAGAACCACTTAGGATATTTGTTCCGTGGCAACTGGCTCTGTTTCACTTTGAATGATAGTTCCAAGCATATGTCAGGATTCCAGTCCTTGACAGTGCAAGCACGTCCCATTGCTTAGCCTGCAGAGATCAGTGGTTGATACTTGACCATGGTGACTAAGGCTGCTATGGACATGGGGATACGGGTGTCTGTGGCAATCGCTGATTTCCACCCTTTGGGGTGTCCACTTCGCAACGGAGTTCGCTGGGTCCAGTGGCACTTTGGTGTCCAGGGGATCCCCAGGCTGGTTTCTGCAACGTCCGTCGTACTTCACATGAACCAGTGGTGCCCAAGAGTCCCAGTGTCGCCACATCCTCACCACTGCTTGTCAGTTTCCATTTCTTGCAATTCCACACATCCTACCTGGTGTGACGTCATGCCATGTCACCCTGTTAGTCATGAGGCTCTCACCCTCTTGTTTTAGCACACAAGCTGCACTGGGCTGGCCCGGGATGGGTAGGGTCACTCTGACTTGGCCTTAATGTGAAACTCCAGGCAAGGAGGGAAGGTCCCAATGGGGAAACATGATCCCTGTAAGGTGTTTCCTTCTGGGGAGCCTGGGTGAAGCCAGGATGCATGGTGGAGAGGAGCTGGCCTGGCTTGAGGTTTGATGAATCAAGTGCGCAGAGGAGGAAGCTGGGGTCCCATGTGTGAAATGACATGAGCTGATAAAAGGACATGAGCTGATTGGGGTGTTTTCAAGTAGCACCAGGTGACTCTGGTTGGTCACAGGTGGGTCACACCTCTCTCAGGCGTGGAGCTCCTGGCCAAAGAGATTCACGTGGCCAGCTTTGCTCCTGTGCAAGATGCTGGATTGTGCCATGCCTCAGTTTCCCCAACTGTAAACATCAGAATTCTCTTACCAAACTTGTTCAAGGGATTTGGCTGCGAGGAGGGGTACAGCCTTTGTCAAGGATTACCCTACTTGCTGAGAAAAATCAGCACAATTGGGTCATCTCAGGAACTTGGTGTGGGGAGGGTTGAAGGTTAGGGCGTGGGGCTCACCTCATTTCTGGAGGTGATAATACACATGGAATCCGATTGAAAAGACAGAGAATCTAAGCCAGAGTGTGGGTGCTCCTGGCATGGGTGGGATGAGCCCCACCTTAACCCTCTGGAGTAACTGTCCTTAGGGAGCAACTCCGGGGTTCAGGAAAGTCACTTCTCATTGATGGAAACCGATGTTTTCCAAGGTACGGGGCGTGTGGATCGTGAACTACTGGTGGGACCCACACAGGTCGGCGCCTGGCTGGGGTCTGACAACACCAGATCACAGTGTGACAAAGTTACCCCCCAACAAACTGTCTGCCCTCCAAGTCCCAGCACGTACACAGAGCCCGGTGTGCAGCGTCTCTCCCCCGTGCCGGCCTCCCCTCCAGGAGAAAGGAGGCGGGCTTCAGGCTCTGTGTCTGTGTGGCAGTGGGAAGAGCTGAGATGGCAGTGACGTCACTTGGTTTCACTTGGTTGTCTTTGATTTTTCCATGGAAATTTGCGCCAGCTTCCGTCGGAACTAAGTCTCTGCAGCTCCAAGGTGGGCTGCTCAACAAAGGGAGCAAGAAAGGAACTGGACTTTGGCAAATGTTCTGAGGATGGATTCATGAACTCACGGATTCCTTCGTGGCTGGGGTTCTAAGAGCACCTACAGACTAGGCGAGCTCTCAGCAAGGCTCCACACTTTGGTTGGCACGGAAGGCCGCCGGGGCTATCGGAGAGGCCAGGGGCCGGAGTGATTTGCCCTTCTGCCGGAGGCTGGTGTGTCAGACTGTGACCCCTGACCTCCCCGCAGGTGGAACAGGCCCCTTTGGGGGCGCGCCCGCTGTGCCCATCTACACACTCCTGGGCTGACAGGCTCGCCCTGGGGTCCAGCAGGCCTGGGATGGAAGCCCAGATCGGCTGTAGCCTCCTTGGGCAGCTTCTGTGACGTCTTGGGAGCCTGGTTTGCCGGCCTTTTCTTGGGCTGTCACGTGAGGGGAGCGTGGCCCGACCTCGCAGGGTCCAGAGATGCCCGTGGGAGACGCAGGTGCGCTGGACATAGGGTGATGACGGGGACAAGGCTCGGGAAAGCGAGGCAGCGCCTCCTGCGGTGATGTTTCTGCTGCTGCCGGTGAGTTTGTTTCTGTTCCTGCAAATCTTGGAGAGCCTTTAAGCAGGCTCGCGCAGCTCTAACTCTTCCTGGAACTTACTTGTCGGGTCACAGACACGTCCCATCAAGCCTCTCCCCCTTCCCACCCCCTTTCTCCTGGGATCTTCGCCAAGTCCTAAGCCAGGAGACCTTGTTATATTAATTATGAAGAAAGAGCATGTTTTATTTAAAATCCCGGCTGCCGAGTAGTCGTCTGCCATGCTGCTTCTCTGTGACAGCAGAACTGCTTTTGCATTTAGGGAACCCTGATGAATTGAAAATAGAAATAGCTTGTGCTTGTGCACACAGGGTTCCCTGCAAGCCGATTTCCCTGAATACCAGTGTCCACTGCCGATGCTTAGGAGCTAGACTTGGGCTCAGTCCTTCCTTCCTTCCTTCCTTCCTTCCTCATTCCTTTCTTCTTCCTTCCTTCCTTCCTTCCTTCCTCATTCCTTTCTTCTTCCTTCCTTCCTTCCTCCTTCCTTCCTTCCTTCTTTCCTTCCTTCCTCATTCCTTTCTCCTTCCTTCCTTCTTTCCTTCCTTCCTGCCTTCCTTCCTTCCTCATTCCTTTCTCCTTCCTTCCTTTCCCCTTCCTTCTTCCTTACTTCCTCTTACCTTCCTCCTTCCTTCCTCCTTCCTTCCTTCTTTCCTTCCTTCCTTCTCTTCTTACCCTCTTCCCTTTTCCCCTCCCTCTTTCCTCTCCCCCATCCCCCCTTTCTCCCTTCTCTCTTCCCCTTCTCCCTTCCCCCTTTCCCTCTTCTCCCTTCCCCCTCTCCCTTTTCCCTCCTTTTCCCCTTCCTTCTTTCACAGGAAACTGTGGTAAAAGTCAATTCTTCTCTTTTCCTTAAGACTAAGTATGTTTTATAGCAAGAGAGAGGAATGTTTCTCCCATCCTGAAAAACACTTGAACCTTTTGGAGCATTGAAGCTTGGGAAAGGGCAGCTGGTATCTTGCCACCAAAGGCTTTCTTTGCTCCTGAAGGTCATGCAGATTGGATGCTCCAGTCAGCAGATGTCAAGTCCAGTTGCTTGGCCGTTCCAGGGTGGGCTCAAATCCTCTATCCTCTGTCTCTCTTTCTCTCTCTCCCTCTCTCCTTCTCTCTCTCTCCCTCTCTCCTTGTCTCTCTCTCTCCCTCTCTATTTCTCTCCCTTTCCCTCTCTCTCTCCCTCTCTCTTTCTCTCTCCCCTTCTCTCTTTCTCTCCCCTTCTCTCTTTCTCTCTTGTCTCTCTCTCTCCCACCCTTTCCCTCTCTCTCTTTCTGTCCTTCTCTCTGTGTATCTTTCTCCCTCTAAGGTAAAACCAGATAAATGATGCACATTAATTAAACAGAAAGGGTGTGGACAATAGAGAGGGGTGGGGACTGCGGCTCTGGGAGGCTAAGCTTCTAACAATGGAGTACTCGCTCCTCCTCTCCTTGTCCAGAAAGACTGAAAGGTCCATGTTACCAAAATGCCAGGTTGTCAAGAAAAGCTGGAGACTCGCATTGTCACATGAAGAGTTCTGATTTTCAAGTGTCACCAAGCAATTACCTGGAAATTAAGTTGCTCTTCAGGCTAAGCTACTACTTGCCAAATGAAACTCAGGCTGTGAACAGAATGAAATCCGCTCTACCGATTCACAATCTCTGGTCTATGCAGACACATTGGCTACTCTTACCTGGGAGAATTCTAGGGTTCTTGGGTTGGGATAAAACAGAAATGGGAGCAAACAAGCATCCCCTCATTGGAGACCTCTCAAGTATATCTCTCCTCACTGGGACTGAGCAAGTCTATTCTCTCCTCTGCCTTCTGACCCTGGAAGAGGTCACCCCAAATCACCTCAAGGAGCACAGCAAGAAGTGAGTGCCAGCCCTGGTGAGGGCACACGACCTGGCACAAGCAAAGGGGCCAATGGACCTGCTTCTCAATCTCCTGGGAAGGTGGCTTATCATGTCCCAGTTTGCTTGTCATCCATAAAATGGGGACAGCTATCAGGGCTGGGCTGGAGGTGTTCAACATGGACAGGCAAGGAAAAGCAAATCTCAATCAGGCCAGGAAAGCACTATGAATGATTCCCTGGAATTCATGCCTATCATACTTGATGCGTTCCTCGGGGGGGAGTGGATACCTGAATGACTGGGTTGAAGATGAGCCGAGCAAGTCATCAGCAGCAGCCTCCTTCCCACCCCGCCATGACCTGAGCTCATGGGAGTCTGTCCGGTCATCTTTCCAGTGAAGGACCATCTCAGTCCCTGCACCTGTTTCTCTTGCAAATTACAGAGGCCACTTGGCATCCATTATGCCCCATCCAGCAAATGGCCAGACAGGATGCCCCTGCCCCTGCAGGGGGGGAACGGGCATGCCTCTGAAGCACTATGGACCAAAGAAATCTCATCCTTCACTAGGATCCCAGGCAAGAGACCTCTTCTGTACGGATAGATGCCAGCCAATAGCCTAGCATTTAGCCATGCCACTCCCAGCTGTCTGGCTGGAGGCCAACTGTCCCAGCTCCTTCCCATAACATGGGAACAAGAACGGTGCATCTCCAGCTTTGTAGGGTCCTTCCACTCAAGGGCCACTCAACCCACCCATCAAAGGCAGAGCCTGGGCCACATGATTCTCATGAAACGGTAGCGATGAGTTATTATTTTTAGTTTGTGGGGCAGGAATGGGCCCAGCCCATCTGGCTATGCGGTGACTTGTCCCCACTGATGATGCCCCAAACTCTCCAAACAGCTGAACGAGTTGGCTACCTTCCCCAGATGTCTGCGTGCTGGCCTGTGCAGTGCAAGCAAGCCACCTGCCCGCCACCTGTCGCACACATCTGGGGTAAGAAAACATTCCAAAGGCCGGAATCCTCTCTCTGGAGTTGACTAATCTCATTGCCTAAAGGCTAATTCTTGTATTTTCTCTTTTATCCGTGATTGACTTATACTTTCATTGCTAACCCTAAAAGTTCTCTGGGATTTGCCAAGAAGGGATGGGGAGTGGGGACCCATTATCTCTTGGTGAGCTTCAAACAGACTGCACTGTTTCTCCCAGTCCATCAACTTGAGAACCTCAGCTGGTACTTTTTCTGCGCCCCTCTGGGCTCTGATACTCTCCATTCCTTTCTCTATGCCTGTGGCCGCTTTGCTGGGTCTCGGCCCCAGACAGCTAACGAGCGGCCAGGTGATGTAGGGGCTGGCCACCACCGTCTGGCTGCAGCCTCTCCACGTGTGCGCGTGTCCACTTTGGAGAAGAAAGCGCCTTCAGAGCTGAGCCTCTCAGTGGCTGAATTTGGGGGCTCAGCTAGGTGTCTGAGAAAAGCTCATGAAAAGAGGGAGAGCCATTGTTTTCAAAAATACAAACCCTGGAATTTAGTCGACTTCCTGCAGCAGAAGCTCCACGGAACAAATTGGGAAAGGATATGTGAAGGTGTGTGGTAAGATAAAGAAGCTGTAACTGTTATTTCTGTGCCCATCGCTGTTGCTTCTCTTACCCTCCCCCAACCAAGGGGTACCTTCTCTGGTTTTATGGAGAAGCTGTGTTCACTCTGGAATTACAAGGGGAGAAGAGCTAATGCCAGCCAGGTGCATTGCCTCAGTTCATCAGCTGTGATCTCCCCCAACTCCAAACTGGATTGTCACCAGGGTTGCCCCAGAGGATTCTGGGCCCCCACAGGGATTATGTTCCTTACCCAGCAGTCCCAGCCTGAGAGCACGGAAGAGCTGAGATTCCAGCCCTGCCCCCACCCCATTCCTCATGCCTTTACACTAGTTCCAGTGGGAAACAGCAGGAGGCTCTATTGTTTGTTATCTGAAGCCCTCTCTGGTGTTCAGCAGGGATCCTTTGAACAAGCACAGTCCCCAAGGGTACACAGCTGGGGCTGGCACCCCCCACAACACATCTCTCCCTTGACAGAACCTCTGGATGGCACTTTCCTTCCCCACTCACCATGACTGACTGCCCTTGGGCCCCTGTTCACCCTGTTCCTGCCAGCAAGGTTATGGGAAAGAGAGAAATTATAACCCACCCAGCTCCTCTCCTGCCTGCATCCATCTTAGTAAGCCTGTTGCTGGTAGGATTTTCCCTGAGGCCAAAGTTCAGGGCTTCTTACCGGAGTAGGGCCAAGGTTATGTGGGCCAGCATGTGCCACGCGTGACTGAATTTCAGTGGTTCCTCAGAGAAGTCCCTGAGATCCACACTGATCACGGCCCACAAACCCGCCTCGGCAGGTTTCCTAGCCCCACTCTCCTTTGGAGATGATCGTGGGAACCCAGCTCCGAGAGGACAGAGGGTTCAGTCCTCCGCCTGTTTTCACCTCCAAGGCTGCTATGGACTCACCCCGTTCAGTCCAGCGCTAGGTCTTCTGATCCCAACAGACTCAGTGCGGTGGCCCCGGTCATTCAATGAGAGATTAAGTCATCACTGATCCTGACCCGGTTGGTTTGTTCCTAACAAGCACAGCTTCTTTTGAGTATGGAGAAAACACTTACCCCAAAGGCTGTCTTTGCTGCCAGAACCACGATCAGCAGAACACGGGACTCGAACCTCCAGACCAGCATCTCTGCAGGCATTTGTTCTAAATGCAGTATCTTTCGTGGCTGGAGCCTTTGGGGGGGGGGGGGGCACGCTATCAGTCTCCAAGGATTCAGGAACAAATGAAGAGGATGCAAATTATTAACTAGGCATCAAATACTGTTTAATGTTTAATTTTTTGCAAACCAACTATCTTGATTAAACAAATGGTAACTTTGGGGCCGAACTGATTCATGGGGTGGTTTCTTATCTGGGGAGAAGGTCTTCAAAGACAGGGTCTGAGAGCAAGTGTCCCCCGCTCCCCAGATACTGGGTGCATGTGGTTGGGGAAGGGGGGAGCGGGGTGCTCCCAGGCCTTCAGCGCAGAAGGTCTGATAGTCAACTAGCATCCCAGGTGCAGGGAGAAAGTCCCAGAGCAGATGAGGTTTCTGCCACATGCCTCTGCTATTGCTGATTCGGACAGAATGCTAATGGAGCTCCGATTCATCAAATCGCAAACAGAATTAAGGCACGGATGGGCCCCTGGTAGCATCACGTTTTACATTCATGAAAGATAAATTAAAGGATGCAAAACTGCTATTGACAAACATTGATTCCGGGTCTTTGAAGTGTTGCCCTTGGTTGCTTGTTGGCTTCAAAAGTTTTCTTTTCAATCTCATTACATAAGGTTTTTACTTTTTAATTATTTTTTCCCTTTCATTGGAGTCTCTCTTTGATCAAGGGGGGAAAATACCCATGATGTTCATATTTGGGGCCAATTGTTTCCTCTGTTCCTTGTATAGCTACAGTGGGTGCAGGTAGGCTATATAAAGCAACTCTTATCTGGGAGGCTGGGTTCCCATGGCCACGATTGATCTTTTTAATAGACATCCTCTCGAGCACCTGTAAACACCTGACTGCCTGTAGCAACTGAGGTGAGGGACCCAGGAATCCTCCCACCTGGCCCTAAACAGTAATTTTGCAACCCTGCTGTATGGACGAGCTCAACAGCGCCCTGCTCACCCAGCCTCCATTCCCTACCTGGAACGCAGACTGCTCAGTTGCTACTTCCACCTTCTGAAGCCTACTTGTAGGCAATGTGGATCCCCTTGGTACTGTGCAGGCAAAGGCCAAAGTCTACGCCTGAGCCACCCAATGGATCTTGAAGGACAAACCAAGCCTGCCATTTTAGCTCCTACATACTTCCCCGATGCCTCCTTTTTGCCACTCGCTTAGCTGCCACCCTGTTTCGGGCAGCCTTCAACCGTCTCCCCAGGCACCACCCTGTAGATCCCTATAACAGAGGCACAGTCTCACTGCTCCCATCAGAATGTTTCTCTCTAACATCTCTAACATCTCATCTTTTCCTCCCCCTGATCTTGCTCCTGCCCTCACCTTTGTTCTAAACTGCAGCCTGAATCCTCCCTCAGGGAGTTCCTCGGTGGACTCAAGCTGGCTAAAGCGTCTCTCCAATCTCAGCCCAGACACTGCTTCCAGAAGCCCTGCCCATGTTCTCCTTAGCAGCTGCCAAGGTTGTTCCTACCTGCGTGGCTTCCTGCAGCCCCAGACAGCCGCTGTTTGGCTCACCTGAGCTCCTGGTTCCTCTTAATAAGCACATGTGGATGAATGAATGAACGAATACATCACCACTTTCTGATGGCGGTGGTTAGCTACTTTATAAACTAGGTGCCTTAGATAGTAGAGCCAACTCAATGTGGAAGAAAAAAAAATAGTTGTGAAAAAGTAAGGGACTTGTGAAATTTTAAGCCCATCTCAAGTTCTTTATGCCCACAGCAAGCATTGCTGCTGCTCTGCTGTGAGCCAGGCTTTGGGGTGCGAGGGGCTGAGGGAGCAACCCCAGCTTTGCTATTCAGGAGAATATTGCAGCTGAGGGGAATGAGGGGGCAATGAAGAAATAAACTGAATGTTTAGTGAGTGATAAGTGTGAAAAAGAATGAAAGAATATGATGGACCAGAATTCCTTGTGGCTGGGGGTTTCCATGGTGATTATGGGGGCAATGGCCCAGCGGGTAGGGGGTGTGGTGGTGAGGACATCCAAGATGGCGGTCTGCTCAAAAGAGGTCCAAGGAAGCACGAGCAGGATTCAGGTTGCTGATTCCAGGTTCTTAGTCACAGGCTTCATAGCACCTATCACACAGGCACCAACTCAGGCCAGTGACGTCACCATGATGGTCATGGGTCAGAGGTGTTTCTTTCCATCCCTGGTGTTGCGTGAACCAGTGACCTGCTAACTTTGTGGAGAGATTCCCAGAAAACAAGGCAGAAGCTTTGCTTCTTGTGTCAACAGGAAGTGACCTGAGAATCAGCTGTTCTTTTTCATCTGGCTTAATTTTCCTGACATGGAACCTTCACTTAATTGAAGCCAAAAGTGACAAAGCGATCAGGTATGTGTGATGATCAGCGATCTCTCCCCCATCATCTTCTTTCCCTACTTTTGTTGTCATAACAGTGGGAAATTGAATAAATACATGCCCGCAGTCCTAAGGAGAGACTTTGCTAAAGAAGACACTTAACCCTTTTGATTGAGGAGGACAAAAGGGCAGCATCTCTGGTAAGAAGTGTCTATTTAGGATGTTGGAATGGATCTACCTGAAATCTCTGTTTTGTTTTTTTTTTAATCTAGCAAATGCCCTGGCCCTCATCCCAGGAATGGGGGAGGGTGAGAAGGGGAAATGCTCTCCCATAAGTCCATTCTCTCCACACTCTGACAGACATTTCCTCAGGTGTTGGGTTACCTGCTGATGAAGAGGACCCCTGTCCTGCCCAGAAAGCCCTGGAGGTGGGTGGTAGTCCTTCTGCCTCATGGCAGGGCTTCCTCCCACCTATGATATGCTGGGTCACAGCAGAACCAGCCTGTACAAGGTCCATTTGTGTCACTCATGGGACAGCAAACTCCTCCCTCCCAGGCCTTTCCTAGGGGAAGCAGCCTAGAGAGGCAGCTAAGACAGCACCCTCGGGAGCTGAGCTCTGCCACAGACCCAGGGAGCCCAGCTCTTCTACATCCCTGCTGTATGACTTTGGGTGGGCCAGGTGCATATCCTCTCTGGGCCTCAGTTTCCTCATGTGGAAAATGGAGGTGGGTGGGAATAGTTTCCACTTCATGGCAAGACCAAGAAGGTGAAAACATAAATGCAAGGTGCTTAGTGCAGAGGCTGCAAAGCATGGACATTTGTAAACACACCAACTTTGATAATAATGAAGTCTTTCTATGGGATGATGAGTGCTAAGCCCCAGACCCTAAAAGAGGAAAGGGTTCTGTGTGCACTGAACTAGTCTCCCACCAAGGGAAAGAAGGACCCCCCTTCTTGGAGGGAACCCCACCTCACTTGTTCTCTCCAGGACTGAGGTCAGCAAACAGATAATATTTTCATTTGTCTCTGGTCATCCGGTTCCTCTTGTGACTTCTTAGTCCAACATCTGTTACGTCAGAGCTGCCACAGATAATACTGACACCAATGGGCACAGCTATATTCCAACAAAACAATCTTGACAAACAGCAGCCTTTTCTCGGCTGCTTGCTACCCTGGGAGAAGGTGATGTAGAGGTAGTCAAAGCATCTCACAACCAGAAGAACTGGAAGACAACAAGGACATATTGGGCAGATGGGTACAACACTGAACCCACAAAGTGTGTACCTGTGATGTGTCCCATCCACAAGACTCATCAGGATGTTTTTTGTGCTGGCAGATGAAGACAACCACTCATTCCTCAAGTATTTATTGAGCACCTTCTGCATACCAGTGTAGTAGCTGGATTGCAATGCATTTGCAACAAAGTTCCCTCCCATGGAAAGTTCTGGAGCTGGGGTACCCTCAGTGCTTTCCTTCCCTGAGCTGAGGGATCTGGATCTTTGTGCTGAGATCATGACATCAGTCACTGGATATAAGCTGTCCTTCTGGAAGAGGTACGAGTTTGGACAACTCTGGGGAAAGGGGATTCTCAGAGTGAATTCAGCTGAGAACCTTCAGCAGCCAACCGCCCTCTGCTGAGAGAAAATACCTCATTTGTGAAGAGGGGATCTAGTGGCATAGAGCATCCACTCCAAAGATTAACTGGAAATCTACTCTACTTGCCTTGGTTCAAACATCCTCTCAGGGAAACCTGAGTGGCTTGGCCACCCTTTGGACAAATGTCTATTCTTGTTCTAATTGCAGAGGGAGGGAATCACAGTCATAGCCAGACTAATCTGGGTTCACCAGGCAGACAATGACAGATGTTTAATTGAGGTCATCAATATTGAGGACAAAATCAGAAAGCATTTACGGAAGTCATAAACTCCACAGTTATGAAGCTGGCTCTCCATTTATAGCTAAGCTTCCTGTTGGCCAAAGGAAATATGAAAACTCTGCTTGCCATGGTCTTCATGGCATAAAATGACTTCATGGTCTTCATAAAATGACTTTATTTTTATTTATTTGTTTGTTTGTTTGTTTATTTATTTGTTTATTTATTTATTTTGGAGACTAGATCTCACCACGTTGCCCGGGGCATCACAGATTCAAGTTGCCCGGGGTGCTACAGACTCAAGTGATCCCCAACCTCATCCTCCCAAGTAGCTGGGGTTACAGGTACCTGCCATGTTGCCCAGCTGATTTTTTTTAATATAATTATTGTGTCTCTTTTTAAATTTTTATTTATACTATTTCATTTTGTTCCTTAGGTTGCAACCTCTGTGTTATTATTTTTCCCCCTCTCTCCTCCCTCTGGTGCCCCTTCCATTCTCTCACACCCCACTCTTTGTTGTTTATTAGCTGTGCTGAGTCCGTTAGTCTCTTTCCTATGTTAGTGTCTTTTCTCTGAGTGAGGGACTGCGTTGTTAGGTCCAGGCGAACCTTGCTGTTAGATTCTGTTAGATTTTCAGTCTTAAGTTTGCGTTGGGTGGTCAGGTTATATTCGTTTGTGATCTGTCCATGTTTTCTTGCTGCAGGCCGTCCTCTCCAATCCAATTCCTTCTCCATTCCTTATGGCTCTGGTGTCAGACTTAGGGGGTCTCGCCCCCAGCCAGTGTTGGTCAAGAAGTTTCTCTATGAGTTCAGGCTTCTGCAAGTGGCCTTTGAAGATCATCTCCTCTGCTTCAGTTTGCAGTTTTGATGTGGGGCCCATTATCCCCTCTTTGGTCATCCTCTCCTCTCCCGTAATGAGGGGAGGGTGTGTTGCTCTCCTTGAATATATCTCCAAAATGAAGTCCCGGGTCTTGGCCTGGCGAGCACAGAAGTGCGCATGGTGACATTGTGTCTCTACGGTTGTTTTTCTGGTCTTGCATGCACTGGTTCACTTGGTTGTCCATCTGCTGTGTCCAGCTCAGGCCTGGTCCCTAACCCATTCTACGCTGGGGTTGGCGTTACGCATATTCTGAGTCCTCTGAAGTTTAGCTGGAGTAAGAAGTAAGAGAGAAATGGAAGGGGCTTTGCCCCCCACCCCCCACCCCGTGCACCGGAAGCTCCCAGCATGGGGACGGGCCAGCTGGACCACCGCTCGCCCTTCCATGCCCCTGGCTTAGGGGCTGGGGGCTACACAGCACTGCCCAGGCCGGCTGTAAGTGGCTGCCCATCAGTAGCCACTTACTGGCAGGTGGGGCCTGCTCCCCCCACCCCATCCCCTCTCCTGGGGGACTCACCCGAGAGGCCTGACCCCCCTCACTTCCCGCTGGCAAGGGAGCTCTGAGAGCCAGGACCCAGGCCGCAGGCAGCCTCCTATCTGCCTGCTGGCGGGCAGGGCTCCCCAGCTGATTTTTTGAGACCAGGTTTCACTATGTTGTCTGGGGTAGTCTCGGACTCACAAACTCAAGTGATCCCAAGCCTCTTGCCTCCCAGTGCTTGGACAACAGGCGCGTGCCACCACGCTCAGCTCCATAAAAAGACTTTAAAGTCATTTTATTAGAAGGACAAAGGTTTCTCCTGTCCCCTGAGTCAACTACAGGTCAGTTTTGATGTTTAATTAAACTTTGTATCTGATGAATACAGCATAGAGTTGGGGAACAGGAAGGGGACCCCTTGTCATGCTGGCTACTCCAAGCTCTCTGTGGTCACTCTGTATGACCAGACAAGAACATGTCAATCTAGCCAAGTCAAGAGTCTGTGTGAACCCAGGATGACAGCTTCTCCTTTTCCTCAGACGCAGGGATTGAATCTTCAGCACAGAGAATGGACTCTAGAAACCCAGTGGGAGGCTGGGAAGAATGAACAACCATCTCGATCCTTTCCATCTCAGAAAATGGTACACGGCCTCAAGTTGGAAACCTGGAAGGCATCCTTGGTTTCCTCTTCCCCTACTCTTGCCCAAACTCAAATCATTGGCATGCTTCTAGCTCCAGAATGCTTCCAGCTTTCTAGAATGCTTCAAATGCTTCCAGCACCTTCCACTATCCCCACCCACTCCAAACCCACTCCACTTTCTGCCCAGTCTCCTCCAGTAGCCCCTCATCACTCTGCCTGTTGTCACTCCTGGCTGCTGTTAAATCTACTTACAATGTAGAAGTATTTATTGTATAAAAATCAAACTAGCTCCCACTTAAAACCTTTTGATGACTTCCTTTTGCACTGGGAATACAACCCATGATTCTTACAGAGACCCTGTTCAGCGAGACCTCTTCAGCTTCATTTATTCTCCCTTTTCAGGCACAGCCAGGGATCTTGTCTATCTCTGACCTTGTCTATCTTGTCTATCTTGTTCTCTGACCTATCTCTATCCCTTAACTTGAGGTTTGAGTATCTGTGAAAAGTGTGTTTTGGATGGATGACTGGATGGATGGATAGTGGGCAGCCATGTTTGATCAGTTATCAAGTGCCTCCCACTTGA
>PVHY01010232.1:0-52825 GCA_004024945.1 Uropsilus gracilis | reverse complement strand
AGCCTTTGTCTGAGAGCTCTGCCGGTCTTTTCTTCTTCCTGCAGCCATTGCCGGCGTCCAGCTGCCAACTTTCTGCCTGGATCTCGGTCTCCTCATTTCTGCTGTCTCCTTACACCGAAGCCCTCGGGGTATGTCACAGCCATGCCTGTGGACACGCTGACTCCTGGAACCCGGGACCCCCCAGCCCTACCTTTTCGCCTGAGGACCAAAGTCCCTGGCTACCTGCTCCGGCGTCCAACAGACAGCGGAGCCCGGAAACCCAGTGCTGTGGAGCGCCTGGAAGCTGACAAGGCCAAGTACGTCAAGAGCCTGCACGTGGCTAATACTCGCCAGGAACCTGTGCAGCCCCTGCTGTCTAAACAGCCGCTCTTCAGCGCTGGGACTCGCCGCACAGTGCTCACGCCTAGTCGCCGAGCCCGACCTGGCCCTGATCGCCAACCCCAGCTGGACATGAACATCCTCAACAGCCTTATCGACTTGTGTGATAATCCGGTGTGCCCCGCTGAGACCAGCCATACCCCTGGACGCGCAGAGGGATTCCACCAGGGCCCTCCAGCCACTTCCCCACGCCCGCCACCAAGTACCACGGCTGTCCGCCGAGTGGATGTCCGGCCCGTGCCTGCCTCACCTGCCCAGCCCTGCCCATCTCCAGGTGCTGCTACGGCCTCCAGCCCAGCCAGGACCCCGGGTTTGCAGCGCTCCAAGTCGGACCTGAGCGAGCGCTTCTCAAGGGCAGCGGCTGATGCTGAGCGATTTTTTAACTTTTGTGGCCTGGACCCAGAGGAGGCACGGAGGCTGGGAGTGACCCACCTGGCCCGGGCCAACTCAGACATCATATCCTTGGCTGGACCCAGTGCTGGGCCGGGCAGCTCTGAAGGCGCCTGCTCCCACCGTAGCTCTGCCACTGTCGAGGAACGGTCACGGGAGCGGGTCCCCTATGGCGTGTCGGTGATAGAGCGCAATGCCCGTGTCATCAAGTGGCTGTATGGGCTGAGGCAAGCAAGGGAGACCCCTGTGGCCGAGGGCTAGATTGCCTCTGGATCGCTCTTTACCAGGAACAGGTCTTAGCGAGGCTGTTCTCGGACCCTTTCCTTGCATGGGGCAGACCAGTGCCTGCTGCCTTATACGGACTCGGTTTGGTGGCAAAGGCTGAGAGGCTGGACCAGCATGCACCTGGCACAGATGGACCCGGGAAAGAGTTACCTCTTGGTCTTGGGTGCCCCCAGCCCTACTCCTCATGTGTAGGGGTTGGGACATGCATATACCCCTGCTTGGTTCCTCTTGTAGATTTGGATTTGGGGCACCTGGTCCTCACTCCTGAGGGTAGGGGCCGAAGGGATGTCACCAGGCCATTATATTCAGTGCCTCTGCTTCCTTCTTCCTTCCTCGGCCTCTGTCCTTTGCTGATTTCCTTCTCCTTACTCAGTTGGCCCTGGATCCCTGGAACTTACCCTGGGGGAGGAGCGGCCTCTCCACTGCTCTTCCTGATCCTTGGTAACCCCACCTAGGGACGTGGCCTGCAGGAGGCACAGGTTAGCAGTCTGACTGCTCCAGCTGCCCTCTTCTTTCCCAATAAACACAAATGTTTGTTTTCAAGGACTGGACCGTCAGACTCTTGTGTTCCTAAGTGGGATAGGGTGGGAGAGGGCTTGGGGTAGGGCCTTTAAAACTCAGTAATTGTCCCTCTGAGACTCTGGCGAGGCATGAAATCAGAGACTCCCCTCTCTGGGAGGCAGTTGGGCCTCTATCAAAGAAGAAAACTAGGTCCAGCCACAGAGTGAGAATAGAACTAGGATGAGGACGGGGGTCTTTACCCTCCATTAGGAAGGGCCCTCTTGTGAAGGGTTAGCGAGTGTATGGACCCTCCCCAACCATGGAGAGGGTCCTCTCCTACTGTCCTCTCTGCTCCTGGCCCAATTCTTAAGGAAGCTCAGAGCCTTGAACTTGAGCGTTCAAGATAGGAAGTGGGAGTTTTTGGAGGATGGGGACTTGACCTAGACAGTGCAAAATGAGTGGTCTTGTCTGCAACTCTGGGTGGCCCTGGAAAGACCAGTCTCTCTTGCTGAGCTTCAAGGGGAGAGTTGGATAAGTCTTCCTTGGGTTGGAGAAAAAGGGAGCTGGCACCATGGGATCTCAACTCCTTCCAGTTTCCCTCCAGGTTAGTTACCTGCTAGAACACCCCACCTTGGTTGGTAGAGTACTTGGGGCAAGAGCTGGGTGCACAGAGGGTGAAAACCTGGGTGGCCTCTGCGTGTCCTGGGGTGGGAGGATCTGGGAGGTACTTCCTCTCCCAAAGGCTGTCTTCACTGCAGCACTCAGAAACAGGAAATGTTCACGGGGGCTCTGGTGACAGGTTTGATGTAGGTTTTATTTTAAGCAGAAAGAGGAAATTTCCACTGGGCTATGACAAACATCCAGGTCAGCCCAGCTGTCTGTCTGATGGTCCACCATCAGTTTCCAGAGGACTGGGCTGGGCCTGGGCTCTTTGGGGGAAACAAGGGGAAATTGGGTTATAGAAGGGGATGGTGTTCAACTCATGAGGATGGACCCCATCCTCCCCACCGCATGACACATATATATCAGGGGGGTGATGACTGCCACAGGTACCTGGCAGGTTTGATAATGCGGGAGTTGATGGCCTGGTTAAGGCGTGATGGCATTAGAGAGGCATCTGGGCAGCTTCTGCAGAAGTGTAATATGGTCAGGAAGCATTGCCCCCTGCTGTGAGCTTCCAGCTCTCCAGAAACCCAGAGTGGGCTTCGGTGGCCTTTTGTATATGAAGAAACAGATTCAGGTCCCAGGGCTGGTGGCTCAGGGCTTGGGAGATTCTTCTCCTGGAGGAAGTCCACATGCTGGGCTTGGCCCCTTTACACTCATCCTTTCATTGACCCCTCGAGGTAACTTTTCAAGGATCCCTTTAAAAGATCACATTTTCTCTGAATGCAGGGAGGGAAGTGGCGTGAGGGCTTCATGGAGCAAGTGTGCACTGCAGCTTGGGGTCACCCCCTGACCTGCTGGACACCCAATCAACAGTCTGGCTCCCTGATCTCCCATGTGCTTCACTACCCCCACCCCTCCCGCAGCCTTTGCTCCTGGTCACTTTCTTGTGCACCTATTGGATACCCTGCAGTCAATAAGACAGGTGTTGGCCCTGCCTAGTCTTGGAGAGGGAATGGGCAGCTACACGACAAGCACATCCATAGTTATGTAATACAGAGCCGATCAGATCAGGGGCTCTGCCCTGAGACCACGCCTGTCCCCAGAAATCAGACTGGGGGCAGCCGAGAAGCACACAAGGATGGCTGGCTAGGAAGATAGTGGGGAGGCATTCTTGAAAGTGGGGAAGGTGCCTGGCCAATTCTCCAGCAGAGACTGCCTGGTTCTCCAGGAATCCCAAGCCTCCCAGCTACCGACCTGAGGGTCTATGAGGTCGGGGAGGTAACAGCTAGGGATTTCTCCTCACCCCTATCCCGCGCCTCAGCCTCTTAGCCTTGGAGATAATCAGAAACAGCTTCTCCATTGTTCTGCCTCCATTAGGAGTATGAGGGGCACTGAGCAGCTGCCCCTGCCCCTGCGTCTCAGCCCCTCTGAGGGTCTGCAGCTGCTGCCCCATCCCCTGAGGCTGCCCGACCTTCCTAGAAGCTTCCTAGGCTGGACTGGCCCCAGCTGCCTAGCCCCTAATTAGGCAGAGATGAGATCGGCTCCCTGATCTAGTTCCCAGCAGCTAATTATATACACGTGGGCTTGGGAGACAGGCTGCTCACTTGTGTCATTGAAGGTGTGACGGACCCCTGGGAAAGGTACCGCTCCCACTTGTGGGATCTTAGTTTACCCTTTTGGTGGAGGATGGGGTGTAGCTATTGGACCGATTTCTGCCTCTGGTGGGCTGGAGGCATTCGAGGTACCAGGGTGAGAAGACCCTCAGCTGCCCAGTGTCCTATATCCAGGGAGAGAGGGATAGACTGAGGAGTTAGGTCCCCAACTCTAGGATCCTAGCATAGGGTGGGACACAGGCAAGAGTGTGGTGTCAGCTTCCCACCAGTGGGACCTGCATGCGGGAGGGCTTGGAGGTGTGTGCGTCCTCCAGGCCCAAGGCAGAGCACCCCACTCAGGTTATGTGATTTAATGCTGTTTTGCAGACAGTACAGTCGTGTGTTACCCCCAACAATTTATTAAGGAAAATTTCAAACTTAAAAGTTGAAAGAAGTATACAGTGAGCACTTTTGTGCCTATTAGATGTACAACTCTTAGTATTTTGCTAGACTTGCTCTACCAGGCATATACCCACCTACTAAAACAACTTGTTTTCTGGGGCGCTTTTCAAAGTAAATCGCAAACATCTGTACACTTCCCCAGAGAGGCACCTTTGCAATCATACGAGGTGCCCCAAATAGCGCATGTGGGATGGTGCATATGATGTAGTGCATATAAAACGGTGTATGTCTAGTACATATAAAGTGCCCCGTAGGGCCACTTTGCACCGTGGGAGTTTACTATTTGTTTATAGATCTTTGTTTTTGGGGGGCAAAGTAAAATTTATGTACATAAATTTATATGCTGTACCAGAGCTTAAAGGTCCCATTAGCTTGAGTTTAGATAAGTGCGTGCTGTACTCCAAGTCCCAGTCAGGACACAGAGCAAAACCATCGCCACAGAAAGTTCCCTCATTTCTGCCCCTGTCCCCGTGTCGTGGTCTACCTGTGCCCCGCTTCCCCCAAGTAACCACATTCCACCCTCCCAACCATCCTTCTCACTCTTACCTCCACATTTCTATGTGACTTGTTTGTCTGTTTTTTTGAATGTTGAGCAAATATTGACCAATGCTCTGGTCTGCTGTCAGTTATTTGTTTGTTTATTTATTTTTGAGATTAGGTCTCGCTATGTTGCCTGGGGTAGTCCCAATCCCACGGACTCAAGCAATTCCCAGCCTCAACCTCCCAGGTACCTGGGATTACAGGTACCCACCACCGCGTCCGGCTGCTTTTTTAAGACCAGGTCTTGCTATGTCACCTGGGGTAATCTTGAACCCACGAACTCAAGTGATCCCAGGCCTCTTGACTCCCAGCGCTTGGATTACAGGCACACGCCACCACACCCAATGACTGGTCTGCTGTCTTCATGTTCTGGCTGTCTGGGTCTGAGTCCTGCCCTTTCCCCTCCTGGCTATCTTAGTTTGGGCACATTGACCTTGACCTCCTTGTGTCTCAGTTCCCTTCTTTGCGCAGGGAGAGGCATAATGATCTTTAAATTACTGGGCTGTTATGAGGATTTAACAATTATGGTGCCTAGACTGATGCATATCATCCAGGAAGGTGAGCACTTTCTTTGTATAGTTATTTTCTCATCCTTTTCTCCTTTTGATCTACATTTATTATAATTTTTTATTAAATAGCTATCTAGTGTTATTTATATCATGACTATAGAAGTATCGGTTCCTGCCCAGCCAAATCTCATGTTGCAGTTATGCTTCCTTTCTTCGCTTTCTGGAGTAATGACCTGCTTTTGCTTTGCATTATTTTCTTCTTAACCTACCCCAATTCTCTGACATCCTCAGTTTCCCCATAGTTGCTTATACAGGATAATTTCCTTCCTGAAATCCTTCAAGTGCTTTTGGACAGTCATTCCAACCCCTTAAAAAACAGCAGACCTATTCTAAAAATAGCATCTCAAGGACTAGCATAAGCTCTAACAGAAGCAAATACTGTATGCTCCTCCCATGTGCATCTCTCAGTTGGAGAAAAATTGGTGCTCTGCCCTGTTCCCAGGTCTTTTCATTTACCCGCTGGGGCCCTTTGGCATCATCTGCCCACTGGTACCAACCTCTAACTCATGTACTCTCTGCTTATTCACATGCTCACTCAACCAAAGTCTGCTGGGTCATTTTCCATGGCCCCCACTCTTCTGGACAGTGCCAGGGAGGCGGAACTTGGGCAATGTCAACCCACTCATTCCCCCGTTGGCATTACATTGCCATGTGAGCAGCCAGGAGTGGTCTGAGTAAAGAGGTGTGGGATTGAATGATGATGGCTGGGTATGCGTGTGTGTGACCTGTGAGGGGGGGGCATGGGAGTCTGTGTGGGTGCAGACAAATTTTCTCCTGGCCATTTTTTGTATATTTATTGCACCTAGGTGTGTAGGTGTTGTGTGCTCTGTGTGTGTTCACCAGCTATGTGTATCAGGTAGTCTTAGCGAGGCAATAAAGCAAATCCAGGGGCCTAAGACAACAATTTATGAACCCATGACTCTATGCATTGGTCATCTGTTTGGGCTCAGTGGGTAGTTCTAGTCTTATCTAGACTCGTTCATGTGATGCAGTCAGCGGGAGCTGGGTGGTCTTGAGGCTCCCCCAAGATTCGGAAGTTGTCAGGTTTTTGCAGGGTTTACCTCCACGAGGTTAGCTCATTCATAACCTCAGGGTTCGTGTCTAGTAAGAGGGCACAGGCTCCAAAGAACAAATGTTTCTCTAAAGTCTCTGTTTGTGTCACATGACTGATGTCCTAGGAGCTGGATGAGTGGGGAATTAACCTCCATCTCTTAATTACATTGGCATGAGCACCGGCATGGAGGAATTATTGCAGCCACTTTTTAATTTACTGCAGGCTTTGCGTGCCAGATAAAGTATTGGGGAAAGTTCCCAGCTTTGAGGTCAGCAAAACCTGATTTCTGGGTGCTGCTGCTTATGCTCACGTGTCCCTTAATGATGGGAAGAGGTTCTGAGCGATGTGTCATGAGGTGACTTCATGTTGTGTGAACATCTCAGGGTGCGCTTGCACAAGCTTGGCTGAGGCACACCTGGGCTGTTACTATAGCCCTTGGGGACCAGCAGCGGCTCTGAAGGCCATCGCTGTCAAACAATGCGTGACAGAACTTGCGGTCTTATCTTTGTCAAGTTGCCTCACCTCTGAGCCTCCGAGACTGGATAAAACAGAACGAAATGAGAGGATCCTTCTAAAGTGCTTATGCCACTCATTTGTTCATTAGTACAAAACCTATTTCCTAGGGTCCATGATGTGTGAAGTACGAGACATATCCTAGAAGGGCTCATTGTAGTGAACAAAATGAAGCAAAATGCTTGCCCTTAGGAAGCTCAGTCTAGGTTGTGCAGCTATTAATTGGTCATTCCAATAATTTTACAATCACTAAGATTAGGTCCTGGAAGGAAGGGGAGGAGGGTGCTGAGTGGGCCAGGGATCTTGAAATCTCAAGATATTAGAGTTGGGATGTGAAGGACAGGTAGAAAATAACCAGGAAATAGGAGTGGAATAGGTTGAAGAAACAGCATGGGCAAAGACCCTGTAGTGATAGGAGTAGATCCTAGAAACAGAGAGCAGGGGAAAAGAGGGTAGCATTAGACCTATAGCACAAGGGCCAAACCATGTAGGATTTATGGGAACCTTTGAGCAATGTGAGGGTTTATCTTTCCAAGCAGCCTAAAATAAAACACAAAGGTCTAACTGTGGCCTATAAAGTCTCTTTCCTGGATCCCTGTTTTTTCTTTTTATCTCTTCTTTACAGTCACACTGTCTTTTTGCTTTTCCTGGAATATACCAGAAACATTCCTACCTTAGGGCCTTTGCACTTGCTATTTCCATTGGTGGAAACTACCCCAGACACCCATGGACTCATTCTCTCTCTTCAGTTTGGTCTTTACCCACATGTCGTCTCCTCAGAAAAGCCTTTCTGACCTACCTTTTCACTGCCCTCCCCACCTAAGCAATCATCATCCAATAATCTCAGTCTCATCATTCTGGCTTCTTTGCTTTGCTAAAAAAAAAAAAAAAATCACATCATCCCCTGACATACTGTAAACAGAGGCCACTTTATCTCTTTCTTGTCTGTGCCTCTCATCTGAACACCATCCTGGAAGTGGGGACTTTGCTTTGCTCTGGGCTATGTTTCATCACTAGGTGTTGAGCAGTGTAGGTCAAACAGCAGGTATTTCACAAACATTTATTGGGTGCAGGGATGAGTGAAATGAGGAGTGAGTGACATGCTAGAAAGAACGAACTCCGGAATATGAGGAGGTCTGTGTTCAACTCCCAGTTTGGTGAACTTTCTATTCCTTGACTTTTCACATGGGCTGTAAAACATGAATGTCCTTTAGATAGTTGCCAGATTTAGAAAGAAAGATTCCAGGCTGTGGAGGGCACAGGGCTTTGGGGAAGAAGGGATGTGAGGCCCTTCCAGGGATGAAAATAACCCAGCCCAGGCGCTAAGCTGGCCCCCTACCCTTATTGTGGCATCTGGCGGGAGCCAGGGGACTGTCTGGAGCCTGCCAGCCTGGCGCTGGGCTGGGTTGGAGGCCGCCTGACAGCTGGGCCGGGCAGCCCCTGGAGGTTCTGGAGGGCAAACCGGTCTCTTGGATATCCCTGACCTCCCTCTCTACCTATCCCTCCTCCCTCATTGTCCACAGGCAAGATAAAGCCCTTAATCCTCTACGTGCCTGCAGCTTTTGTGGCTTGCAAAGCTCTTTCTGGTCCATGTCTAATTTTGCTCTGTACGATAGCTACTTTGCTGGTGGGGGGATGAAAGCTCAGAGAGGGCGCTCCCTCATTAGAGGTTACCTAGCTGAATCACAGTGCAGTTGCTCTGGAACCCAGGTCAGGCCCAGCCCTGCCCTGCCAGCATGCATGCACAACTGCATGCATATCTTTGCATATGTGTGCATGTGTGTGTGAGCACACATGTGGGGGGAGTGTACCTGATAGGGTGACATGACTGAAGTAAAGCTCATTACCAGTGCCTTCCCTTCCCTACAAGCCTCCTGGGTCTGTGATGAGATGGGGTGGTTAATAGTAACTGGGAGCAGGCTTCCTGGACTCAGAACCCACCTCCCTAACTGGTGGACTGTCCCCTCACCTCCACACCTCAGTGTCTGCTGAGAGAACACGTCCCTTCATGCCTGACACCATCAACACCAACACTGGATGCATTGAACGGTTAAAACAAATTTAATTAGTTGTTAATATTTAACCTTTGGGAAAATCATACATGCAAACCAATTGATAAGCATTTAGGAGGCCCAAGCACCCCCTGTGCCTAGCATGGATGGATCCTGGGTGTGGATGCCATGGTAAAGCCTGGACCTAAATTACCGTCTCTTCCAGTGGAGCTTCAGAAAGGGGCAGTCCATGACCAAGTTACAGAGTTGGGGAGACCAGAGGTGGGTGGGAAGGGACTTCGGGTGACTGAGATCCTAACTCTCACCTCTTTGGGCTCCTTGAGATCCAGTGCCTTCTATCCTGGCAGCTGAGCCACTCCTTGTCTGGGTCTCCAGGTTCTTCTTTTTCTTTTTTTCTTCTGAGGCTAGGTTTCACTATGTTGCTCAGGGTAGTCCCAATCCCGTGGGCTCAAGCGATCCCCAGCCTCAGCCTCCCAGATAGCTGGGATTACAGGCACCTACCACAGTGCCCAACTGCCTTTTTGAGACCAGGTCTCGCTATGTTGCCTGGGGTAGTCTCAATCCCATGAACTCAAGGGATCCCAGGCCTCTTGCCTCCCAGCGCTTGAACTACAAGCATGCGCCACCATGCCCAGCTCCCAGGTTCTTCTTGAAAAATGGATGGAGGGTGGTGAATGAAGGGGACCTGCCCCAGCTCAAAACACAGTGGAGGTCCTGTTCCCACCCACCATTGTGCCCTCAGGAACATGGCCCCAGCGGGGACAGTGTTTCCAAGTTCTCTGGAGACTCCAAACTCCAAAAACCTTTAGTACGTTATCCTCTCATCCTGTGATGCCAGCAAGTAACTATTTAATGTAAAAATGCCCCCCACAAAGGGCATGATCTTATTTATTATCTCATGGTATTTATTAGCAAACAATTGGAACTATCCATCAGCGAGGAGTGGTTAAATCGATGGGCCCAACCTCACAATGGAATCCCACACAGCTACTGAAAAGATACCTTCCTGTTCTTTATATGGAGTGGCAAGATAGCTGGTTCTGAATGAAGCGAGGTGTGGGAGACCACAGTGTGCTGCTTTGTGGACACAGAAAGTGTCCATACTCTGTGGTCCCAGCACAAAGTCTCCCTGGAGACCTGCCGTGTGGACTGCCTTTTGGGGACCTGGCTGGAGCCAGGGGTGAGAGGGAAACTTGTTTCCTACATTTTATTACTTTTGAACTTCAAGCCATGTGAATCTATGCAGAGAAAATAAAAATTAATTTAAAATAAAATAAGTCAGGCAACAAGAGACCTGAAACAGACAAGTGTGCAAACCCAGTTCTCCCTATACCCTGGGGCCACCATGAGCCACAAGACTCTGCCCAGCTTGGTTCTGTGGCTCCACCCTCTATGGTAATATTTTGGTTTCCACACAGATACCACCCACAGAAACTCCAGCCAATGGGAATCAGGTTCCGGAGTGGGCTTCCTGCCAAGGTTGGTGGTGGGCATGACACAGCCCCAGAAATGGCGTCGTCCAGATGCCTGTGTGATGACACAGCCCTGGATGGAATGATGACTCTTCCCACAGTCCTACAAGCCCTGCTGGTCTGGTGTTTGTGTTGCACTCCAGGTGGGTGTACAGACACTTCGAAACAACCATCCTCACCAATGAACTGTGAGTCTTCTGAGACTGAATAATTCGTCCATCTATCCATCCCTACCTCTATATACCCATGCATGCCTGGATGCACTCATCCATTCATTACCAGTTCATCCATGTATCCATTCATGCAAACACTCATCTTTGCCTCCATCCATCCATTCATTCATCCACCCATCCATCCATCCACCCATCCATCTATCCTTGAATCTAGGCACCCATGCATGCACACATCCACCCATCTATTCATTATCTATTCACCCATGTATCCATGCATGCATCCATTCATCTTTGCATCCATCCATCCATCCACCCACCCATCCATCTATCTTCCCATTCATCCATCCACTATCTATTCATACATCCCTCTATCCATCCACCCATTCACCCACCATTCTTCCATCCATACATCGATGTGTCCATCCAGTGTTCATTAAGCACCTACAAAGTGCCAAATACTCTTCTAGGAGATTCAGCAAAGAATAAAACAAAATTTCCTACCCCCCAGTTGGGAGACAAGCAGTGCATACCAGAAGGTGGAAGTGCTTTGGAGGGAAACAAAGCCAGCAAAAGGCTGAGGGTTCATTTTTTCTTGTTCTTTTTAATGAAATGTAATTGATGCACAGTGAAAGTAAAAATTGGTCATTTTTACTATAGACAGTTTGGTGACTTTTGACACTTTGTATTTATCTGTGTATCTATGACTACGGACAAGTTATAGAAGGTTTCTGTCACCCTGCAAACTCCCCCCATACCCCTTTCTTCCCAATCTCTCACCCCACTTCCTATCTGGGGAAGGACTGGCCATTTTCTGTCACCATAGGCTGGATTTGTCTCCTCTGGACTTCATATAAGTGGAAGCTGATCTCTTTAGCCAGCACAGCACCTTTGCGGCTCCCCACTGCTGTGCTTGTTGCTTTCCATTGCCCTGCGTTCCATGGTGTGGCTGCCCCTGTCTTGTTTATTCAGGCAGCCTATTGCTGGGCATTGAGTTGTTTCTGCTTGTTGCCTATTTCAAACGAAGCTGCTATGTGTGAAGCCTTTGCAGATAACATGTACTTTCGTTTCTCTTGGGTGAATAGCTTCCGGCTGAATTGCAGGGCCTGGTAGGGAGTATCTGTTTAGCTTTGTTAGAAGAAGAATCATGCTTTAAGCAGGGTGCTCAGGCCAGGTTTCACAGACAGGGTGGAATTTCAGCAGAGTTCAGAGGCCGAAGGAGGTGAGGGAGCTCGTGGGAGGGGCTTTTTCTTGGTACACGAGTGTTGGAGGGAGAAGAGACTGAGGAGGTGGGACAGAGCTCCCAGTATGTTTGAGGAGCAGCATGGAGGCTTGTGTGATAGGAGTGGGGTGAATGGGTGGGGGGGGGTTGGAGGGGGTCAGTGTGGAACAGGGCTCATAGTGTGGGGCCCAGTAGGTCGTAGCAAGGACACTGGTTTTGACTCAGGATGATTGTGCACCTGAACAGCCCTGACTTCCCAGACTTCCAAGTGACGAGTGGGCTGCAGAGCAGCAAGAGAGGAAGCAGGAGGTCAGCAAGGAGGCTGCTGCAGTGCTCCTGGAGGGCCATAAAGGGAGGTGTGGAGGCTGAGTGGAGTCAGAGTTGAGATTTGCTCTGAAGGCGAGCGGAGGGGAAGGATGGCTGGGGGTGACTGAGAGAATAGGGACTGAAGGATGGTTCGACCCTGAGGTGACCTCCAGCCTGCAGCTGAACTTGGCAGCCCACTGGACTCTGCAGAGGAGCGCTGGGTTGCCGGCTTGGTTTCAGTTTGTTGGGACCCTGAGCTGACAGACCAGCGGCCCCGGCCCAACTTGTGACCTATAGACACTGTGCAGTTGTTGCTTGTGATACTCTGTCATAGAGGACTAAACTAGGTATCCCAGAACCATACAATGTCAGAGCCATTTGGGTCCATAGCCACCACTGGGTGCAGCTCTTCCCTTGTACATGGGGGCTCTGCCTCCTACAGGGAGACAGCATCAGACAGGAGCTGGCACAGACCTGGGGGCCCTGCCAGGCCCAAGCCTCTCATCAATGAGGAAACTGCAGGACCAGTCCCTCTGCCAACCCCTCAAGGCACTGACCCCCCAGAGAGCTGGCCACCCACTGAATACCCTCTGCCTCAAGGGCTGCAAGCTTGGGCAGGCTGTCCTCCCAGCCAGGCCAGGTGACCAGAGAGCTCTCGCCCCCACACCAGAGCATGAATCAGGGCACAAGAACTAGGCCCCAATCTGGGATGATGCCCCCTACCCCCAAAGGAAAGAGAGAAAGCATAGGCTTAGGTCAGCTGGCCCAGGCTGGGAATCCAGCTCTGCCACTCACCAGCTGTAAGAAGTACTCAGGGGGTCCCCCATCCCCTCTGCTATGCTATGTCACATCTATGGAACAGAACTGGGGTGTTTTCTTCCAGATGTCAATGACCTAAGGTCCGTGAAACTGGGGGTAGGAACTCCGCTTGTGCACAAATGCATGCCCCCAACTCTCCTAATTATCAGTCTCATTTCCTTACCTGTGAAATAATCTTCTGCCTTTGATGTGTTTGAGGGCTCCTATAGCTCTAATAATTGTCTGCTCTAGGATTCAAATTCTGGCTCTGCTTCTTACTAGCTGTGTGACCTTGGACAGGTGAATTAAGTGCTCTGAGCCCCAGTTTCCTCACTTATTAATCATGCCTACAATTACAGGAGAGATGCAGGTCAGAGACCTTGTCACATGTCTCCACCAATGGCAGCTAGTTTTATTACCTTCCTCACTGTCTTCGTTCCAAGGGTGTAAGCTAGGTCATGAGTTCTGAAAGGGGTGACGGGAAAACCTCCCAGGTTAGGATGAAGGAAGTTTGGTTTCCTAGGAGAGAAATGTTTGTGGGCTGGGCTGGGCCTACATACTTTCTGGGAAAACAAAACTAGTTTTCCTCCCCCTTCCCTGGGGCCCTGTACCCCTCTAAAACCAGGCCTGAGAATCACACAGCCTATAAACCGCAAACACACGTGCAGGTTTTGGGAAACAAAGTTTATTCCTGTTCCAGTTCTAAAACTGTCTCTGGTTTTCTCTGAAGGGCTGGCATAGCTTTTGCAAACACCTGGAGATGGGAATGTGTGTCAGACACAACCTGGGTGACCGTCACTACCGTGTCCCACTGGCCACGTTAGAATGGTGCATGCTCACCTCTAACCAGAGCTGATTTGTGCTGGCCACAGACCTGGCTGAATGCTGGGCAAGCAAGAGTCTCTCCTGGGAATTTGGATCTTGAATGGTGGGTACACGGGCAGAGAGGAGTTGGCGATGCACCTTCCCCACCTGGTACCCTAAGAGGCCAGAGGCTATTCCATGAAGTCCTCTGAGACCCCCAAGGAGTATTTATGGTGGGTGCTTGCTCTCCCTCCAGCCTGAGAATCCTTCCCCTAAATCCAGCACGGGACCTTTGGTTAATCATCTTCTGGTATCTGTCTCCTAATTCCCTTTGCTGATATGGTAGCTGAGGGGACAGCACTGTTGGGGGTAGAGGCAGATTACGATAGGGCAGGGAACCCTCTGGCCATTGCAGACAAATGTGGGTACTTCTGTGCAGGAGCTCTGGACTCAAGAGTGACTTCTCACGATGTCCTGGCTCTGAGACCTTAGGCAAGTCACTCCACCTCTCTGTGTAGTCCAGTGAGCTGCAACCTCTGGGAACCGGGATGGGGGGCAGGCGGGGGGTGGGGGGGGGACACTACAGACCAGAGAGAGAGAAGTGGCTTTACTTGAAGACACATGGCAGGTTTAGGACAGACCCCAGAGATCTGTCGAGCCCGGTGGGGGGGGGCAGTCTCTAGAGTAGGAAGCGTGTCCGATCCCCCCCCCCCCCAAGTTAAACCACAGATCTGCGAACACTTCACAGATCACAGACTCCTTGGCCAGCCAGTTGTCACATTTGACCTGGCAAAGTATCAACATCCCCTTTGAGAACTGAGCAAAACTGGCCTCAGAGAGAGGAGGGACATGTCCAAGGTCACACGAATTCATGGCAGAACTGGAGTCTGAACCAGATCTGAAAAGCTCATGCTTTTTTTCTCTAAATCAGTATTTCTCAATTTGTATCTGGGGAAACATCAGTGGTTAAAAAGTTTGCCCTAAGAACTTTTAAATGGCTTGCTTTCATTTTGGAGATCACCTTAAGACAGTAATGCAAACATCTGAATCATTTGTTACCACAAGTGAGTCCTACCTGAGGCTGTATTTGGACTTGGGATCACACTGGCACCAAAGAATAATATTTAGTGAGAACACTGGCCAGACACTGTGCTTTGTAGCTGTCATATATTATTCATTTAACTCTCACAACCACCCTGTAGGTGGTTACTAAGATCATCCCCATTTCACATATCAGGAAGCTGAAGTTCAGAGAGGTTAAGTAATGTGCAATGGGGGCCACAGCAAGAGAGATGCAGCCAAGACTTGAACCCAGGCTGACTCTGGAGCTTGTGATGCTCCCCAGGATACTGCAACCAGCTCTGGACGATGAGAAAAACCCAGGGATGGCCTTGATATGTAAAAAATGAATTCCTGTTATGTGAACACCAGAGAGAAGAGGGTGGGACGGTAGTTTCACCGTGGGTGGAATACAGCCGAATTGTGGGGAGTGAAGTCATCACGTGGAGCTGGGGTAAACCCAGAGGAGCACACAAACACAGGAGGAGCACGGGGGACTGTCCCGCATCTACACTGCTGTGGCAGTTCAGGTTTAGCAAAGCAATGCTGCCCACATGATTTATTCAATGTTATTCGAGCGATGTGGGGGCAGGATGACTGGGCGGGTGGGGTAGAGTCTCCGGGTCATGTTTACTGAGTTCAAGTCTTTCTTCCTCTGCCTGGATGTGGCAGGTTATTCCACTTCTCCACGTCTCAATTTCTCATCTCCAAAATGAAATATGGTAGTGACTGAAAGACTGTTAGCAGCCCATACATTTTCTTTCTCTCCTTTTTCTTCCCTGACTGGTTCCTGCTTTTATTCCTGGTGGTTTTATTCCACCTTTCTTGCACCTGCTGGTGGCCAAATAGAAGTTGTTCAGTGAGGACACTGGAAAGTACCCTTAGATGCTGATGCAGGAGGAGAGCCAACTTGCCCTCCTTTCTCCAGGAGACTCAGGCATCGTGGCTGGAACCCTGGTAGCCGTCTTAGATCAAGAAGGGACCTTGGGTTTGAAGCCATGTAAGGATGAGGCAACATGAAGTTAGGAATCTAAAGCATTTGTGCCAGTTTGACAGAAAAGATTGTTTTGATCTTTCTTGGGGAGCATAAGGAAAAATAGAAAGCCATTCTCGCAGCAAAGGCAGCAGAAGCAGGGCTAGAAAACACCCTCTGGGGCATGCATATCCTGTGAGGTCCCTGCGTGGGCCCAGTGCTCACACACATCATCAGTGCATACGTTGAACCTGAGCGTGCAGGGCACGGGGAGCCCGAGTTGAGCTTATGTGCACCGAGCAGGGACACACAGTAGAGATAGACAGTTCAGGGCAAAATAAGCAGCTCCTGTAGCTGCTTTTCAGTTGATGAAAGATGGAAACGTCAGTGTTTCTTGGAGGTGAATCCTGAACTGCCCTGTGACCTTGGAGAGACCCCAGGCTGTGAAAGGGGCCCACTCTCCTGGAGCAATGTGGAGCTCAGAGCCTCTCTGGCCAGCTCCCCTGGGGAGGAAGTGTGTTTTGTGCAGGTAAGCAGGGTATTCAGTGGTATTCAGCTGGGCAGCTGGGTATTCAGTGATGTCGTTACAGCCCCAACTCTTTCTGAGTTGTCACCTGCCTTGTCAGGTTGGCCCAGGCGTGGCTCTGGGGGCTCTGATCACCCCCTTTGTTTAGCTGGAAAGAGACTCTCTCAAGAGCCCAAAATCTTGTCTTCCTCCAGGGAGAGTGAGTGGATTGAAGTCACATGACTGCCCGGTAGCCACATCCAGGGAGCAGCACCAGCTGACTAGCCGCCTGCAGCTTGGGGTCCTGGACTGATCAGTGCTGAGGATACAGGCTTATGGGGGCCCCTTCGGACTAAGGGGCCCAGCCTGAACCCCTTAGTGTTAGGAGAGGGAAGGAAGGTGTGGGGTTTGTGTCTCTTGTGGTTTGGGCCTGGCTGTATGTGGGAGCTGCTCTGGTGTGGGGGGCTCAGACAGGGCTGACCCAGGTAGTGACGTCCTGGCAAAGGTAGAGCTTGAGGTGAGGGGGCAGGTGAGGGCTGAGGGAAGCCTCAGCCGTCCAGGGGACTTCTGAGCTCCCGTAACCCTCGCCTCTCCTCAGATTAGAACCAACAAGAGGGGCTTTTCCCTGTCCCTCCCCTGCCCACACAGGGCACAGAAGGTGCCCAAGGAAGTTGACAAGAAAGAAAACCAAGTCTTATTCCAAAAACAATAGGCGGTGGCGGGTCTGTGGCCCTGTCTCCTGCATCCAGGACAGGGTTTCAGGAAGTCACGCACAGGGATCTGTGCAGGAGGGGTCTGTGGGGACTGTAGGCCTTTATCTCTGTTGTGATTTCCAGCACCAGTGATTTCATGCACATACATAAACGTATGTACATGTTTATTTTCCTCTCACCTTAGCAACAGGGAATAGAAGTTGCAGGTGCACATGGGCTTGAGCAGGTGATTTAAGTTCAAACGCACCTCACAACTCCTCCCCAAGTCTCTTTCGCAAAGTCACTTCCCTGGCTTCTGTTTTCTCATTTTAGGGCAAGGAGAGGATAGCAGTTCCAGTCCCACAGGGTTGCTATGGGGCTTGCAGACATTCTATGGGAGCTCCTTCATGAGGTGCTGGGCACAGAGAAATAACTGGCGGTCACGTCAGAAACAGTTTGCTAGGGGCAGGTCCTGTCCAGATACCTTATGATTCCTGAGGCCTCACAGGGAGTTTGGCGCCTCTGCTATTATCCTACCAACAGGCAGAGTGGGCCTTGGATCCAGTGTCTCAGAACTGAGGGCCAAACCTGTGAATCATGTTACTTCTAGAGAGAACCCACTGCATGCTGGGGCCTGCGTTGTGTCCCATAGGGACATAAAGGTTAAGTCAAAATAGGTAATTGTCCCTGAATCACTGGTGGACATCTGGAACCTTTTCTTCAGAAGAAATGAGTCAGGCCCAAAGCCTCTGAATTCCAATTTAAGAACCCCAGAGCAGAGGTGGAACTGGGGCAAGACAGGACAAGATCATGTGGAGCCCTCATTACAGGCTGAGTGCATGGCACTAGGGAGCCACTGAAGGCTCAAGGCAGGGGGAGTGATATGGATATAGGCCAGAAGGGAGTAAAACAGGAGATGGGGCCCCATTAGGGTGCTGCAGGGGTCTTCCAGAGCAAAGATGCGACTGGGTGAGAGGATAGGTGCTAGAGTAACCAACTGCTTGTGTTTCCCTTCCTGCTAGTTGGAAAGTGGCACTTTTGAGTGCAGATCTCTGGCCCCAGAGAGGGGTGCTTGGTAGAGGATGGCAGACCTGGCTGTCAGCCATGCCACGCTCAGCTCCAGGCTTATACGGGAGAGGAATATTTAGCCTGGTCCAGGTAAGGTGCTTTCCTTCTCTGGCCTGTTTCCACAACTGAGAGTAACAGCAGAAACAAGTGGGAGTTGGAGACATGCTGCTCACAGAGTTAGCACGGAGGAAGCACATGGCCAGTGTATACCCAGGGCACACTCCTAATGCCCATTTAGTCTGAGGGCATGCTCCTTACTTTCTCTTCCTCCTTCTGACCTGCCCCCACTCCCGCTCCAGTGCTACCCAGCTTGCAGTGGTGGATATAATAAACGCCTGACCAGATTATATAATAAAATCTGGATGACTTTTAGACAGAGGTGACCCCTTTCCCAAATGTTACAGCTTGGAAAACTGAGATTTAGAGAGGGCAGGGATTGCTCTGGCTCGACAGCGACTCAGAGGTCCTTGGCTGGCATGGGGTGGGGCGCCCATCCCTGACATGGTGCACAGAGGGCACATTTTCCACCTGCATGCTCTTGCTCACTGTGCTCCAGTCATTCTAGCCTCTTTGTGGTGTGCCATGACCACCCCAGGGCCTTTGTACCTGCTGTTTCCCATAGTGGGCTTCCGCTGCCCATGGTTCTTGCCCTGGCTGCCTCCTCCTATACTAATCCTCCACTTAAGTATCGTCTCTTCATCAGCCTAAGTTGAACTCTGTTATATTCACCTCTATTTCCTATTTCTCTTCCTTATTTGTAATATATTGACATGCTAAATCAGTTTTTCAAATTTTTTTAAAAACTTGCTTTTGGCCAGTCTCTCACTGTAGCCTGTTAAGCAATCTGAGTACAGGACTGTGGGCACTTGTCTTGTTTCCACTCCATCCCCATGGTGCTCTCAGACCCTTGGCCCAGGCAGCTAAGTCCTCAGTACAGACTTGCTCTATGAATGAATGCATTAATGAATGAGTGCATTTAGGATAAGTGCATGAATGAACGCCAGACTGGGATGTGCCCATCACATTGAACTCTGTGACTTCCCTGTGAGCTACACCTAGTTTCCCCACTATGAAGGTGCAGAAAGGCAGGCTAAACGAGGCCTCACAGGGGCAGGCAGGAATGTGGCTAATGTTGAAGGCCAGTGGACCTCCCTGCCCTCAATTCACACAAGAACTTCTGCTGTGCAACTTCATTGAATCCAGCACAAGGTAGGGATGCATTTATACTGGATGTCACCTGGATCAGGCTCCATTCTCAAAAAAGCTGTTCCAGCAAAAGATGCTGATGCGGTGTTGCCCAGGCAATGTCCTTAGGTTCTGAAGCATCTTTAAAAGGGAGAGATAAATGACCACAGCGACAGGAGGGGAGGAAAATCTGTTCAAGAGTTCAAGTCCCCAGCCACTGAAACAAACAGGGGAGCTGCCTCCCTGGACCCCAACTTCCTGTGGAGGGTTGTCTCCCACTGTGGCCATGGGTGTGCAACCCGACTTTCCTCTGGGTGGACATCATTTTGCTGGGACATGCAGAAACCTCAGAAACATTGTGCTCTGCCTGTGTGCCTCCACTGGGACCTACCCTGGTAGTGCAAATGACTGGTCTTGCAGAGTTTTCTAGAAAGTCCTATCAGTCCTAAGCAGGTCAAGGGGACACCATCACTCCAGCAGTTTTGTGGTAGATGCTAAAATCTCTCCAGAGAGCTCTGGACTGTGAGGGCAGTTCATAAATGCAAGTATACTGGGTGATTCACAGTGCTGCCTGGGATGAGACCCTTTACTTCTCTGAGTTTTCATTTATCACTGAAATGGGAGAATGCTGATCCGAGGCAGGAAGAGGTGGCACAGATTCCGCACAGAAACCTGCAGGTGCAGACAGTCCAGAAACCAGGTCCTGCACCCTGTGGTCCCAGGAGATCCAGTCAGGGTCAGACAGGGTGAAAATAAAAGCTGTGGATGCAAAACCAAAGTGCTTAACTTACCTCATCAGAATCCAGGAGGAGCAATGATGACAAGTGCGAGGGGTAGACTTCCTCTCCCCATTCATTCATCTCTTTGGGAACTAACATTTATTAGGCATCTCTTCCTGCCAGCCTCTGTTAAGAAGTTTACATACATGGTCTCATTCTCTCTTCACTGCAGCCCAGTGAGGAGGGGTATCATCATTCCATTTCACAGATCAGACAACTGAGGGCACAAGTCCGGGTTGGAACATATTGGCACAACCCCCAAGCCCTGCGCCTGGCACCACAAGAGTGCATGGTAAATGCCAAAGAAAGGCCAGCTGAGCAATGCTGTATAAGGTCAAGGAAGCCCTGGGGACAGCAACCTGCATGGGAGTAATTTCCCTCCTGCCTGAAAGGCCACTATTAGCCACCACTTCCTTTGCTCCCCTGGAGAGCAGCATAACCCACACTTTCACTGGGGGATGGGCTGGAGTGGGATTCAGTCAAGGGAAGGAAGGTGTTCCATTTCCACCATCCCAGGCTCACATGGGATAAAGCCTTGTGAAGACAGGAGTGCATCTTCGCCATAGGGCAGGCGGGCCCCAGATGGGCCTGGAAGTTGGCAGATGCTAACAGGGCTGCGGAGGTCTCATCAGGACTGAGGAGGGTGACAGAGTGGCAGAGGTTCATCTCTGACCCTGTCCTTCTGAAAGGCTTCATGGGCAACCTCTGGTCTCTCAAACTCAGGCAAAGGCCCAGTTACCCCTGTCACCCCACCCCAGTGGCCCCCCAGCTGCAATATCACTGTTGGATGAGGCGGGAGGGTAAGGTTGGGCTTCTGGCTGGGAGGCCAAGGACATAGACCAGGGATGGGTGTCCTGCCCACAGCAAGCAGACAGTCCCCAGTGTGAGTCGGGGTGATCTGGGGCAGCCCCAGGCAGAGACCTGGCTTCCTAGGGCCAGAGGGACCTTGGAGGACCTGGCCCCCAGCATAGATGGGAAACCCAGTCCTAGACCCTTCTTCAGGGATATGTGTCTGCCGTAACCAGAGGTTCCTTCCAGTTGTTTTCAGTGGTTGAGACTGCCACTGGGGTCCTTGTAGTCAAAAAGGGTGAGCGGAGCTGATGGGGAGGTGGGGGGGGGCTTCTTGAGAGTACCTCCTCATTACAGGTGAGCACCAGCTTTTTCCATGGGCATCCATCACCCTCAGAGATAATCTGGAATAAGCAAGGTCCATTTTCAAAAAATTAATTTGGAGAAAGCTCCTTTCCAGCCCCTTCATGGGCATTAATGACCATATTAAAGGCTCTGACAAGTCCTGCAGCTAAGAATGCCCGTTTATATGGATTTAACCCAGTGTTTTCTTCACTCATGTGACTGGAGGTACTTTTCAAGGGGAGTCATAATGTTTTTGTGGAACACATTCTAAGACCTGCAGCAGCTGAAGGAAACCCTCTCAGATATCCTGAAGCTCCTGAGAGATCAGATCAGAGCCCTAGACGTGGAGGAGGGGGCAGTATGTGGTGAATTATTTCCCACTGTGGGGTGGATGCAACCTCTTCAGCCTTCAGAAAGTTCAAGGACATCCAAGATTGAGAAGGCTTGGAGCAGGAAACCCCCCCTCATCTACCCAACTACAGAATCTGGGTCTGTATCTGAAGAGTTGCCCGTTTGGAAATACCTTCCCGCCTTCTTGACATTCTACCATTAGTCATGAATTCCTTTGAGGAGCCAAGGCAAGTCTGTCCTCAGCACAGTCAGGATACTGCAGCCCTCAAGCTGACAGGGGCTCCCTGCGGAGACCAGATGGCAGAGGAAGCCTGCAGAGGCAGGGATCCCCCAAATGCCCACTATTTCACAACCTGAGGGGATTAGTTCCTTAGTCCCCTGGACTCCTGGGGTCAGGAGGGCTGGCCTGGAGCCCCAGGCATCCAGGACAAGGCTCAGCACTGTGTCCCGTGTGTGGGTCCAGGCTGTCCCAGCTCCCCTGTGAGTCCAGCCTCCAGGTGCCGCTGCTCCTCAGATGCCCACGGGCCGCACCATCATGCGGGTGGCACGCAGAGAGTAGCTGGGGCCCTGGAAGTAGTGCCAGCGGATGCCGTTGAGCTTGCGCACGTGGTGCCGGGCAGGGTAGTAGATGCCGTTGAGGTTTGATAGGCCGCAGGCATCAAACCACCAGCCTGATGGAGAGAGAGGAAGAGGCAGTCCTCTAGTCCAGAGACTAATCAGGGCAGTGATCTCCTGCAAAGGGCTTAGGGTGGGGCCAAGACTTGGATTTCCAGTTACCCCACTCAGGTCCTCAGCTTCTCACCTATTCTCCAGCCTCCTGGTCCTTGTTTCCTCTGCCTTTCCCCATCTCCACTCACCAGCCTTGGCTAACAGTCGTGCTTTCTGAGTCTCTCTGACCCTCTCTGATGATCTCTGGGCTGGTGTTGCTCTCTCTCAAATTGCGCTTGTTTCTCTGACAGTCTCAGCTTCTTTGGTCTCTGCTGCCCTGTCTTTCTAGGCATCTCTGTCTCTCATGTACTGTGTCCACCATGGTTCCATAGTCTGCATTTCTTCCTCTGTCCTTGCATCCTGGTGGAGCCATTCCCATCTGTCCCTATTTCTGTGTCTCTGGAGGTCTCCCCTGGCTCCATGCCTCCACTCTGTCTCTGCCCACCTCACCTCCCAGTCTCTGACTTCTGTGCACCCCAAAGAACATGACTTGAGCCAGAGGTGGTGGGGACCTGTCTTTTTGTCCTCCTGCCCAAGTCTTCCCCACTCTGGGCCTGCTTGGCTAAGGACTGGGAAACTCTTAGGCCTAGGTGGGGACTAATGGGACACTGTGCTTTCTTGGGGGACCCATGGGACCCACCCTCAGAAGACTGGTAGTGCCAGCTTTAGAAGGAAGTGTGATTGTGGGGGAACCCCAAGGATCCCATGGGTGGAAAGTATGGGTGGGGTACAGCCAGGCCAGCCTGTGGGTGGGTGAGGCCCTGACTGTACCCACTCCCCGAAAGCACCCTATTGCACAAGGACTTATGTGGGAAGGGAGAGGGGCTAGTCTGCCAGCACGTGGGTTTCACCCCTTCTGCACCTACCTCCAGATAGCATCTGGGCACACTTGCAGAGGCAGTTGTCGTTGTCCGCATCGCGGGTGCTGAAGTTGGTGCCCTGCAGGACCAGGCTGCTCTGGCGTCCTGCCGAGCCACTGTACCCACTGAGAGAAAGCCTGGAGGCCATCCAGAAGTGGCGGTGCAAGAAGAGCCAGAGTCAGCGTAGAGCTGATTAAGAAGGACCCTTCCAAGAGGCTTTGTTCAGGGCTAGGGCTCCCCTCCCATGTCCCAGGAACGAGAGCCACGGTCTGAGGTGCTTGGACTGCCCCCCCACACACCAGGATTGTCCTCCCTGCCTGCTGCCTCCCAGGGACAGAGTACCCACTGTGTGCTGGGTTTCCCTCATCTCACTGAACCCAAGTCTGGGGTGGGATTGAGCATGATGGTAGCAGCAATGAAGACAATAGCTAACTTTTTTTAAACATCTAGTATGTGCCAGGCACTGTTCAAAGTGCTTTACATGAATAATTCATTTAGTCCTCCCAGCACCCTATTATTCCCATTTTTCAGATGGAAAATGGAGATCAAAGCTTCTTTGGAGGCAATGATGCCTAAAGTTTTAGAAGAAAGGAGATGGCTGTGGGATCTCAGCCCTGTGTGGCCTGACTGTGTGTTTTGCCTCCCAGCTGGTTATCCTGTTCTGTCAGTCCCATCGTATTTTTTCACATCCATTCACCTCCTCCAGGAAGCTTTCCCTGACCACACAGGCCCACTTGAATCTGTGCCCTGGATACATCCAGCTCTTCAATTTCCAGCTGGGGGGGGGGGCTTTTTATGTGATAATGATGATAATATTAAAAATAGCTAATATTTTTTCGGCAGCCTATACTGCCAGTTGGCGAGACCCTGGTGGGCAAGTTCAAGTCTGTACAGTGATTATGATCATATATTCTGAGAGCAGATGTCTGGGTTCAAGTCTGAGCTCTGCCACTTGCCAGCTGCATGGCCTTGGGAGACTGTTTCACTGCTGGGCTTGTGTTTTCATTTGCTAAAATGGCATCAATAGTGATTTATGCAGTGATGGCCTGTTCGGTAGCTGTGATCCCAGGATGCCAGGATATGGCCAGACAGAGCCGTGGGGGCACATGGGAAATGCTCAGCTTAGTACTAGTGGCAATTCATGTCCCCAAGGCCCACAGGCAAGCTGCTGATTGCCCCATGCTTTTGGGTCTGGGATTCTCTTAGAAATCCTCCCCTCATCACCAGCTGCCTGACCCTAGGGAATTGGGCCACAGAAATGGGTATCTGTGCTGTCACTTATCCTGGCCTTCCTTGATAGTTTCCAGGCCCCTTCTTTACTTTCCAGAGTGTCTACCCCCAGCATCTTATGTTTTTCCTCAATGACCAGAAAATGGGGACTTATAATGCAGTAGCCTCTTAATAAGCCTTGTAACTCTGTCTCTTTCCAGAATATCCCTGCATCTGGGATCTCATTCTTATCTTCTCTTTCTCTGGAAAACGCCTACTCTTTTAGGCATCACCTCCTCCGAGGAATCCACCCTGATTGCACAAACATCTCTACATCCCTTAGGTGCTTTCCCCTTAGGTGGTCCCTATCTTCCCAAGGGGATAGGATTGCCTCTGGGCACATTTACTCCCAAACACACTGGGATGTGAATATCTTTGAGGGACACTGAAGTATGGTTCTTCCCCAATGACTAGTGCCTGGCAAGGAAGCAAGTGTTCAACGTGCAGCTATTATCTTGGACTCTGCAGATGGTCACATGGATGTGAGCTCTTTGAGGTCTGGTGTGCCATTCTAGAGCTATGACCAGGGCGTGCTGCATATAAAAAGCCAGAGTCAGTGCATCCATTTCACATAAGAGAGCATGGCAAACATGTGTGTGTTGTAGATATCCATAAATAATGTGTACACATACCTAGGTGCAGAGACTCTGTCTCTGGATGTAGTATTTGCAAAGCTTCAATATTTGTTACCACCATAGTCACTAAATGTCTCTCCACAGATTTCCTCAATTAAGAACACATTTTACAGATGAAGAAACTGAGGCACAGAGTGGTTAAGCAATTTGTCATCTTTGTCAAAAGGTCACAAAGCCAGATAGAGTCAGGACTCACACTCACAGATGGTCTGGCTCCAGGGCTTGAGTTCTTAATGCAATCAGATGTTTATGCTATCTTTTTCCCCAAGAAAAATAGCCATTGTGGACTTGAAGCCACAGATATTGTAACTCAAGAACTGGGTGAGGTAGATGAGGCTGACTGCTGCATGAGTAGGAAAGACTTGAGACGTTCCCCCAGCTTCCTGTTGTGTGTGTTCCTCTTGTGCCGAGCGCCAGAGTGGAAACAGTAGGGGATGAGGCAGGCCTGGAGCCTGGCACCAAGTGGGTAGTCAAATGTGTGAGGGCTGCCTTGGGGACAGCATCAGAGTCACGCATAACAGAACTGTTTGAGTCAGTGATGGTGGCGTACATAATGGTGGTCCCCGAATTCCTATTGTTGAGTGATGTTGTCGCCATTGTGAGGTTTTGGGCTTTATGTCAGCAGCCGCCGCCGACCTCTCAATGACATTGTCAAACCATGAAATTGCCTACGGATGCATTTTTCTGATGTGCTCCCATTGTTAATTGACACCCAACTATATTATTTACTGTGCTGATGCTCTCTCTGCAGCAACTCTTTTGAGTTTATAACACTGTGAATGAAGCAGGTATACTGAGGGCACCCATTTTCCAGGTGAGAAGGTGGGGGACTTCTCAGGGTCATCCAGGGAGATGTGGGTGGGGTCAGGATATAAGCTTTCACTTGGATTATCCTTGGATTAAATAGGACTCAGCAGGGTGTTATCACCATTTACAGGTCAGCTGGAGGAGTGGGGGGGGCATTCAGCTCAGCCCTATCAGGCCTCAACCCAGGTGATGTTTCATTCAGGAATATTATCAGATTGGGATGGGTCCATAGGGAGATGTCAGAACCATCTAGCTGGAGGAGTCACAGGAATTTAATAGGTGAGAGGAGGGTGGGGGCATCACTGAAGCTCCCCCTCTCCCAACCCAAGGTGGAATTAGGTATACAGTGTAGGGGGACAGAGTGACATCAGGGATTCCTTGGGAGGAAGAGATGATTCAGCTCGGCTGGAGGAAGATTGTTTTTGTGAGAGGATTATAACTTCGTACAAAGACCCAGATGACATGTGGCACCCGTTACAGCCCTGTGAACATGAGTCCATGAACTCAATTCTTTCTTAGTTGAAAAATAGGCAGGACTCAGGCTTATCTCCATGATCCTTGAATTTCTCAGTGAGGCAGCCTCATTCAGTGGACATACCATGTGTTTTGGTAGCAGGGAGAGCTGAGTTTCAATCCAGGCTCTACCTGACTTGTAACTTTAGCAGGGGTTTTAAGCTCTGTGCTTCAGTTTCCATATTAGTAAAGCAAGTAGAACAATGCTCACCTTGGAGTGTTGTGTGAGGATTAAATGTGCCTGAAACACAGTAGGTGCTCAATAAATGCGCATGCCCCAAGAACCAGGCTAAGAGGAAAAGAGACTTGGATAACTTTATAATATGTTCATAGTTAGTCCATCCTGCTGTTAGGAAGCAGAGGGGAAGAGAAGCCAGAACCTTGACTTACCCAACACCACAGAGTGAGCTGGGGCAGGGCCAGAATGAACCCAGGTTCCCCAGTGACCAGCCCAGAGATGTCCCCACCTCAGTTCTCCCTACCGCTGAGCACAGGATAGGTTGGGAAAGTCAGCCCCCTCCTGGGTTTCTGTCCAATGACTGGCTCTGGGCGACTGACCTTGGAAGCCCCTTCTCCCTCCCCGGATGGCAGCGTCAGCAACATTCTCTCCACCCCACCCAGTGGCTGGGATGTGCTGAGTGCTAACCAGCCGCCTCCAGATCCCGTGACGTATGCTCAAATAGAGGACAGATGGTAGCAACTGGAGACGCCCAGGGACTGACCCTTGTTGCAGACTCTGTAAGCACTTGCCTGGGGACTCCAGCCCTCCCATCAGCCTGGGCCCTGAACCCACCTGTATAACTGCCCCTCGCTGCCCAGCTGGAAATGCTCATACTGGGCGTAGGCCTCATTGCCTTCCCAGTCTTGCAGCTCCACGCGCAGAGAGTAAGCTGCCCTGCTGGTGAGCTGGTGGACCATCTCATTTCCCAGCCAGTGTTCTCCAGCTGGGTCGCCGAAGCCCTGTGGGGCAGGGAGAGTGGAGTGGGCTGCATGCCAGGGGGGAGGCTATACCCCTGACTGAGAAGTTGGACTGGGTCAAGCTCCAGGGCCACTCCTCCAGAACTCTCTGCCTGACATTCAAATTCATAAAATGCAGCGTGGGCAGGCCTGGGGGTGGGAGCTTCCCATTTCCTAAGGCAAAAAGACTAAGGCTTTTGTGAAATTAAGTGTCTGTTAAAAAAGAACTGAAATCGTACTTCTATGAAGTTCAAGAACAGGTAGAACTAATCTGTGGTGATAGAAGTGGGGATCATAACTACCCTCGTGAGCACTGACTGGGTCCTGAAAGAATACTATGTCTAGATCTGCATGGCAGTCACATGGCGATGCCTACGTCAAAATTCAGTCTAACATGTAAGTAAGATTTGTGCACTCAGCTGCATGCATGTTACGCCTCAACAAAAACTTAAACAACTTAGCTGCATACATGGCAGAGCCATCTCTGCTCAGTGCAATGAGAACCACTGCAAAATTTCAGCAGCATAGGAATATAAGAATAAGAACCTTGCCTGTCATCCATGGCCCAGGGTTACAAGAAAGCAATGCCTTCTACAGAAGGCGATTCAGCACCAAGGACAAGGGCACACCTATGCCCCACTCCCCATTTTAGTTGGCTTGAGCCTGATCAGCCTGTGGGCAGTGCTCAGCTAGCTCTCCCCCCGTGTCCTTGTATCTTCCTGAATCTAAGCACCCGACTTCCTTTTACCTTTTTGATGAGTGTCTAAAACCCAATTGGTTCAAAGACCAGTTTAATTTTAATTTGAGATTACTTTTAAGTATTTATCAAATGAACAGCAAGCAGACACAAAGACCAACACTGTATTTCCTCACAGGTATCTTTTCTATTTCTTTTACTTTTGAAAATGTTGTGAGCTTTTATGTCAGCTTGCCAAAAGTCTTTTGCTCGAAATTTACTTTAGAAAGTGGCAAGGCGACGGGGCACTGTTTCTCATCTTGTAAATGCACATGGTCTTTGAGCTAGCAAGTCCACATTAAAAAAAAACTTCTGCAGATGGGGCAACATATGTGCAAAGATAGAGAGATCCATTTAAAGCAGTGCAGCCGAGGTGGGTGGGGGAGATCACTCTTTTCGATCTTTCCCCCTTTTTTGTATTCTTTAAACATTTTAAGCTCTCTCTCTATATATATCATCTGTTCTAAAATTTAAAGCAAAAAATAAAGTTAAACTTTTTTGATCTTAGGATATATATCAGAAGTTGTGCTGGCCACGGTGGCGCGTGCCTGTAAGAGTCAACCTATGGAGTGTGACTGGGACTGGGGATCGCTTGAGTCTGTGGTACCCTGGGCAATGTGAGCCTGCGGTTCCACAGGCAAAAACAGCGAGACCTCATCTCAAAAAAAAAAAAAAAAGTTGCACCACAAAAAAAAGGCTAAGATTTAGGTGTTGGAGGATCTGAAAGTGAATATACACTGGGCAAGTTGAAGGTGTTTGGTTTTAGGTGGGCTGATTTTTTTGGCCAGGGTGTGGGGGGAGGGAAGGGTTAAGATCAAACAAGCTCCCTGTCTACAACCCATTTCCAGGTTTCCAGGTTTCTGAGCTAAAAAAAAAAACCCTCCTTTGGGCAGCAAGTTACCTGCTTGTAATCCTTCCAGTTCCGCTGGAAATTCACACTGCCATTCTCACGGCGCTGGATGAGGGTCCACCCACCTCCGTTGGCCTCCATGTCACAGAAAACCTAGAGAACATCGGGGGGAGGGGAGAGTTGAAAGACTGGAGGCAGCCAGAAGCCAGATCTGGGCTGGCCAGTGTGACTGTTGTAAGCCTGGTGCTCAAGTGCCTCAGAAGCAGGTTCAAATTCCCTATCCATTGTCATCATTTCTCTAAAATGAGGTCCTCCTGAAGCCTTCCTTCCCTCATGTGCAAAATAGAATATTAATACCTTACCCTCTCCGTGCCTCAGTTTCTCTCCCGAAAACAGGAATTGTGAGAATTAAATAATAGGAGTCCGCTAAGGAATAGAGCCTGGGACATACTCAGAACTCAGTAAATGGAGGCTTTTCATTTGCCATAACTGCATGGTTGTTGTAGGATCAGACATCCCTAGGTGTAAAGCACTTGGGAAATGCTATTGCATTCAGTGGACAAATGTCTCCTGAATACCTACTACCTCCAGGCTCTGCTGAAGAAAGTGGGAGGCCACTATGGATAAGATAAAAATGCTCTTCCTCTCAAAGAACTTAGCATCCCTCACAATACATCTTCCATGTAATTTTTGTTCACGCTATTTTCCCAGCCAGTGCAGAACATGTTCAGTGTTCAGCAAAGACAGACTTGGCCTGTGGTCTTGTACTAAGTGAATCAGAGGCAAACAGAGATAAACTGCCCCTGAGGACTGACATGGTCTGGAGGAGGATGTGATCGGGCAGGCGGGCCGTGATTATGAACACCTGGGTGGTTACCAGGTGTTCCCCAGAGAAGGAGTCATCAGGTAATCCTGAGAGTATCCTCAGAGGAGGGCTAGAACACTAGAACAAAGCCTTGGATGGCGACATGTCTGCCAGGGAGAGCAGAGGGGAATGGCATTCCCAGGGGTCTACGTGCAGCAGCAGAGGCTCTGTGGTAGTCAAGGTTAGGGTCAATGGTATCGCCTATGGGGCTAGCAGAGCAGGCAGGAGGGGAAATTGGAACCAGAAAGGGGAATGGACTTGGCCAAGGCAAGTCAGTTAAAAGGGAAGCTGAGGTTTGAGTGTAGATCAACTGCCTCCAAAGTCAGTTCTCCCCTCTCTACCAGCATCCCAAATGCCAGCCATTCATGGCTCCCTGAATTCCTACAAAGCTGTTTTTACTTGATTTCATAATGTTCTCTTTAAAAATAATATCCTTTTTAAAGCACTTCAATAAATACTTAGATCAAGGGTATTTTAAATGGAAATCTCAGTACCATAAATAGACAAACTAGCAACACTTCCTTTTATTCATAAATTGCAAAAATAAAGAGAATGGGAACAAAATGATGTTATGAGATTCTAGATAGACATTGAGGGCTGCCTGATCTCTCCTTGTTAATAAGGGAGGCTGGCAGGTATATGGTGTGTGAAAGATGACCTGGAATTCATCAGAATCCTCCTCCTGATCTATTCAGAAGGGTAGGAAGGAAATTGAAAGGGAATTATGAAGTGGGAGGATTGGCCGGTTGTTCCATTACTCTGCCACATCAAGGCCCGATTGTCCAAAGTTCCCTTTTGATACCCATACTTATCCTCAACCTCTCCCCATCTGTTAACTGGGTGCCAAAGCTCAGGGCAACCTGGGAGCCATTTTTGGAGGTGGTGGGGTCTCTACGAGCCCTGGCCCATGTGGAGCAGAGCCCTACTGCTGCCGTCAAGTGGACTACATGCATCCTAGAAATAAGCTTCCTTGCAGTAAGTCCCTGGAAGGGTGAAGGGTTATCTGTTATATCAGCTAACATCACCTTATCCAGCACAGAACTGTTTCCTACTACCCCATCCCCCTGGCTGGCTGGGGTAGTAGGAAGGGAGAGCCATCCCACCTTCTCCTATATCTCAGCAGCTAGGCCAGGTCCAAAGCGGATGGGAGTGGGTCTGTCTGAGAGGTCCCTGGCTCCCCTCTTATAGCCTCAGCCCCTGGCAAGCCCCCTAACCTTCCTGGGCTCAGTCATATTGGCCACATGGATGATGTAGATGCCACTGGCGTTGGCCCCAACACGCTGGATCTCTGCACAGTCCTGGAACACCTGGTCAGCTGCCCTCACGGAGGCTGCAGTGGGACAAAGCAAAAGCAACCAGAAGTGAGCTGAGGAGAGAGGGAAAGGGCCAGGCCCTGCTGTCAGCCAGGTTCTGGAGTGGGGGTGCTGGGACCAGGGAGCTGGATCAGACCTGGGAAGGTTTCCTAGAGGAGGTGGCAGTGATCTGGAATGTGGAATGGGGTCATAAGTCACTCAGCTGGAGAAGGGGAAGATGTTCCAGGCAGATGAAACAGTATATGCAAAGGATCCAACTCTCTGGGGTATGTAGGGAATAGGGTGCAGTGAGGGGAGACAGTTGTGCTTGTGACCCACACCCCAGGGGTCAGAGGCTCTGGCTCTGTGATGATCTGGGATGGGTAAGGTGGGACAGGGTCACCAAGGAGGTAACAATGAGGCTACTGTTTCAGTGGGGTGGGACCTCCTGATTTGGTCCCAGCCTTCAATCTGGACCCTGGGTCCCCAAGTTGGGGAGCCTGCTGGAAGGAAGCCTTTGTTCCCAGATCACAAAATGAAGAGGCGGAGGCCCCAAATCCACCAGAGCCTGTGCACACACACCCAGGGCAGAGCCCCACCTGTCAGCCCCCTAGCACTTGGGGAACTGCCGTCCAGCCAGGCACGCGGAGGAGCTGGTCTGAAGGCAATGGAGACAGGCCCAGCTTAACCTCACGGGTGAGGACAGAGCTGGGAGCTGAGCTGGCCTCAGAGGTCAGTCAGTCTCCTCAAGACTGTCCTGTTTCCCTTAGCCAACAATAGTAGCAATAACAACAATAACAAACAATAAAAGTGACGTCACCACCACAATTGTAGTGTTTCTTAGCTAGGTACCATAAGGGGGCAATTTGGGGTCAGGAAAAATATTTTCTGTGGGGGGTTAGAGTTCGGCTAGACTAGTATTGATTGGTCAGATAGTTTGGTCCCAATTTTCCGAGCCCTTCCCTCCCCCTAAATTTCATTCCCTTTAATCCTAAGCACTGAATTCAACCACTTTGTCTGCATGATTATCTGTGCCAGAGCTTTCTATAGTACCCATTTTATAGATGAGGAAAATCGAGGCTCTAAGACATTAAATGACTTGGTCAGGTACTAGGGAGGGAGCTGGAGCTTGCCAGCGCCCTTCTTCCTATTCCCTTTGGTGTCTCTACCACTGAGCCTAGGGAAGGCCAGGCTAACAGACCTTGAAATGAATGCTCCTGCTGATACTACTCACAGGTCAAGGTTTTTCTGTCCATGTCCCCTCCTTCCAACCATGTGAGAGCTCAGTTCTCCCCCACTCTGCCCATCTCTACCTGCCTAGGGCAATGCTCCGCAGAGAGGGTGCATGTTGCCTGCTGGGCTTCAAGAACACCTGGTTTCTGTGCCTTCTCTGTCCACATCCCTGTGCTACATCTGGTGACTAAATCTTCCAGGTTTTCCATCAAGACAGGTGAACTCTGTAGCGCCTTCCCTGGTGATAGGGGAGCAAGAGGACCCAGTATTTGGGTCAAGGTGCCCGAGGTGAGGGCGACCACGACCTCCCACCCAGACTGATGAGCAGGCTTTTGGCCTCAGCTGGAGACAGGGTTCTTGGTGAGCCTGTGGGGAGAGGCGTGGGGCCCAGGCCCCATTCCTTGGACTGAGAGACAAGACACCCACACGTGGGATTAATTTCGGCAGTCTCACTGCCAGCTCTCTGCACAAGCCGGTGATGGGTCGGCTCACTCACATCTCGTGGTTTGGAAGGTCTCCACCTCTCCTGCCAGTGGCTTCCATGGGGCCTCAACCCTACCCGGGAGGGCTGCCTGACTTAGATGGAGCCACAGGGCCATCCTCTGCCCCAAATCTCTGCCAGCTACAGTGCCTGGAACTCATCACCACTGCCTGATTCCTTGTGCCCCAAAGGCTTTCCAGCCTCCCCCTTGGAGACCCAGCCATGGTGGGAATGTTCCCTTGACCTTTCTCTCTCATCAAGTCATGCTCCATTTCATGGTTCCAATCAAACTTCCTAAAGCCTTGTCCCGCCCTCTTCAAAAGCCTCCCAGGGCCCCCACTGCCCTCAGGTTAATGTCCCTTCTCCTTAGTTTTTTGGCCTCTACATTCAGGAAATTTCTAGAACATGCTTGTGGAGCATCCAGCACAGAGACACTCAATCAATCTGCGTTTCGCTCTCCTTCTCCAGAGACCCCCCAGATAGGGTGCCAAGCATTTTTGCAAGAGACAAGGGTCACATGGCTTGCTACTGTTTCCCTGGGGCCCAACACCATGGCTGGCACATGTTGGGTGTTCAATGAGTGTTGATTGAATTATTGAAGCAGAAACCCAGACTGCCTTGGCTAACCCAAAGCAGTAGCAGGAGTCGGTGAGGGCTAGACACTTCTCCTTTCTCAAAAGCCAGGGCAGAGAGGCCTCCTCACTTCTGTTGGGTTCTCTTGGGCTTAGAAGCAGGTTCCTTGGGGCGCCTTGATCCAACCTTTCAGTTCTATTGCTAGGGAAACTGAGTCTAGGGAGGGGTGGGGCAAGCCTAAGCAAGTGGGGAAGGAGGGTAGATTCTGAGACCCAAATCTGTCAGTTTAGGTTGCTGGTGTCCATTACTCCCATCATCACCTCCATCAACTAGACGGAAAGACCGAGGTCAAGGGAAGGACCAGGTCATGACAAGGTCATCCGTGGAGTCCGGGTAGAAAGAGTCTATGTAGGTTCCTCTTGGAGCTTTTGCGGTGGGCACGTCATTTTTATTTGTCCTAGTTTCTATTTCCCACATGGTGGAACCTTTCCCCAGGTGGCTTCCAGGCCCCAGCATCAAGGAGGTGAGCAAGGTCTCCCGCCCCTCCCTGGCCCTCCTCCCACACCCCGGCGCACCCGCTGGCTCACCCGGGCCCTGGGCCAGGACGCGCACCAGGCGCTGCACCGACTCCAGCAGCTGGCGCTGCTGGCGCTGCAGGAGACTGGAGTTGCTGCTGGCAGCGCGCAGGCTGCGCTCGAGGCCGGCGAGGGCGCCGCTCTGGCGGCCCAGGAGGCGCCGCAGCCGCTCCTTCTCACCGCGGAGGCCCGTCAGCTCCGCCTGCTGCTGCGTCTCCAGAGCCAGCACCCGGGTCTCCAGCGCGCTGAGGGGTGGGGACGCAAGGAGGTGAGGATGCACAGGGGTGACGTCTCCAGCATGCATTCACCCTCCTGTGCTGTCTTAGGGGCCCAGGGTGAGCGCAGTAAAGAGCTGAGGAGGCTCAGAGCCAGTGTCTTGCTGAGGGTCTGTGCCCACGGATGGAGTGAGGAGAGAAGGGAGGGAAAGAAGACTCGCTGTAGGTAAGGGTGATGGGGTCCAGTAGAGGAAGTAGATGGGCTGGGAAGGACATGCCAGCAACCAGGGAGCACAGGCAGGAAGGCCCCTGAGGAGGCTGGCAGTGATGGGAGGGTTGGGGTGGGGGAGGGGGGCAAGCAGATGGCGCCTAGATGCTCATCAGCCAAGACTAGCTGAGTGTTTTGACGTCTCTGACAACGTCCTGGAGTTGCGAAGAGGAAGAAGGCAGAGTGCGTTTGCACAGAATTGGTAAGATGCCCAGGACTTGGAGTGGAACAACACTGGCACATCAGGGCCTCTAGTCTAACTCCACAGGTGAGAATATTAAAGGCGGGGCTGGGGGAGGTATTGATGTACATCTAGCAGGATGCCCGTGAGCTCCTAGGACAAGGTGTGGGAAGGCAGGTGAAGGACACCGTCGTATCCATGCCTGTAGGGAAAGTAAAAGAAAGTCCACTCCGTGCTGTTACTTCCAAAGCAGGATTTGAGTGGGTGGGGTGCAGAGGATGAAGATGGGGGCAGGGGAAGCCCCAAATTCGTTTCCAGTCCGCATGGATCTCTATGGTCAGATGATATAATAAACAGGAGGCATTTTGGTAATGGGTTTCAAAGAGGAGAATTTTTAAAAAGGAAGAAAGAAGCTTTTGACTTGGCTCTTCTGGTCGGGTCGTCTTTCCCCACCAGATACAGCTTTGCCCACGCGTATGTGTGGTGAGCTGTGGGAACGTTTGCAAAATCTCTGGTGAGAGTGTAGTTCTGGAAACCCACTCTCTGGGGATGGGGCAGTAAACGCCAGGACAGTCACACAGAGACCCATTACGTAATTAGAGAAAAGAACAGTCAAACGTGCTGTGCAATTTTAGAACCGTTTCCAGAGTGACTGAAGAAAAATACAGAGCCCAGGTACAGGAAAGGTGGAATTCTACCTTCGTATTTCAAAGAGGCAGAAAGGGGTTTGTTTGACCAGCCATGAGCAGCCTTGGAGTACAGGTTGGAGCACGTTAGCTCTGCAAGGATGTGGGTGTCTGTCTGCTCGTTCACGTCTGTGACCCTAGTATTTACAACAGTGTCTAATACTTGCTAAGAGTGCAAAAATAGTTGCTTGAGTGAGGGTAAGAAGCAGGAACAGCATGGCCCCTGCTGGAGGAACAGCATGACCCCTGCAGCATGACCCTTGCTGGGGATAATTGAGGGCAGGGGGGGAAGGAGAAAGTGTCCTGTGTGGGAAGGAAAGGAAACCAGCCAGGGCAAAAGGATGTCCCCTGGGTGCACAAATAGGCCACAGGAAGAAAGAATTTCGGTTACACCTAGCTTCTAGAGCTTCAGCTGTCTCCATGGGCAAGGGCTGATTCCCAGGCACCTGGTGCCAACTTAGAGTGACTGACAGCATCCCTAGCCTTGCTTCCCCACCTTGGGGTGGAGACTAGAATACATAGTGGACCAGCTATTATTGACTCTGCACAGGTGAGAGGGAACTGGACTGTCCTGGACCTTATCTGTTCCTAGCAGGTGCACACCGACCGCTCGTGGCTGGTCTGGTGTGGGCATAGCCCTTGCCAGCACCCTGACCTAGGCAGTTTTTTTCTCTGCTCAGCTGGAAACCAAGATGAAATCAGCCTCAGACATCCGGGTTTGTTTGTTTGTTTTTTGCTTTATCTACTCCCCATGACTTTTTTCCTTTGTAATTTGAAGGGTGTTCCCTGCACATATTTGCTTATAAATGCAGAGACTCTGCTAGGGTAGACAAGAAGCTAGGGACTGTGCTTGCTTCTGGGAAGGGGATGTGATGGGTGAGATCAGATTTATTTATTTATAAATAAGTCAATTAAAATGTCCAGGGTGAATTGTATGGTTGGCACTTTGTAGCTTCATAAAACTTTGAAGGTTTCTAAAATCCATAATGGAAGAAAGGGAGGTAGAAGGGAAGGATGGAGGGAAAGAAGAAAAGGAAGAAGACAGATAGGACCAGGATGTTCTGGGTACAAGGAAAATGCCTGTCCCCTGGGTCACCCAGCGCTGTGTAGCAGGGCTCTGAACATCTGGCCCTCAACCTGGCCCAGCGTCTACCTTCTCACCTGGCTTCCATGTGGGGTGTGGTCTCCAGCTCTGGCTTCAAACCTTTCCCTAGCCCTGACCCCAGCCCAGCCTCAGCTCTAGTGGACACCCCGGAATGGTCCCTGGCTCTAGTCCTAATCCAGGTCCTTGGGTCTGACTGCAGTCCCTGGCCTGGGTATTAGCCCCAGCCCGCTTTTCAACCCTGGCTGTGGTACTCACCCTGGGTCCCAAGCCCACTTGGAACCCAACCTGGCCCTGGTCCCCAGACCCAACCCTGGCCTGGCCTGATGCCCGCATGCCCACCTGTTGCGGCCCTGCAGCCGGTGCAGCTCGTGGCCCTGCAGAAGCAGCTGCTTCTCCAGCTTGTTGGTGGACAGTGATGTCTCCAGCAGCTGGATCTCCATCCTGGAGGTCTGGTTAAGGACCTGCCCCGGCAAGCAGGAGGAGGTGGGGGTTGAAGCAAACTTGTCTGGAACCCTGCCCAGCAGCCCACCACCTACCGAAAGCACTGCCATTCCAGAAACTGCTGGAATCCTTCCTATTTCCTAGCTCCCAGTAGTTAGTTTCAGTCTTTGGTCATTGCTTCATTCATAGGCCTTAGCCTTAGCTGGTCTGGTCATCACAGTTGCACAGGCTCCTGGACGTTCCTGGAGCTTCTCAGCATAACCCCACCTCCGGGCCTTTGCACATGCTGTGGTTCCTGTCTGGAATGCTCTTCTAGTAGACCTGACTCCATTCCTGCCTTCTCACTCTGCCTCCCTGACCTTCCTGTCAACTCACCCGCTTCTGCCACCCCCTAGTACATACTCCTTATTGTTCGATAGAATGGTGCCCACTACGTCTTCCTAGTGTCATCACCAGCTCACACATGCATGTTATTGATACTAGTCATCTTCTTGGATCATTAGAAAGAAACATCTATGCCTACTTTATTTACTGCTATAAACTTCCAACAGTGCCTGGCACATCATAGGGATTTAACAAAACCTGAACCTCCTGTCATTTATCTCTTCATCCATTTGCTTACTTTTCCCTCCTCCCTCTTTGGTGCTCCCACTGCCTCTTCTCTCAGAATTGTAGTGAATTATCCACTTCTCCTTGGTACATAGGAAACTCCCTACAGACAGGGGCAAATGTGCCCTTCATTCACTCTGGTGCCTAGAATAGCCCTGGGCACTGGAGCCTCAGAGGCAGAAGAGCTAAGCCCAGGGCCTTCCCTCTGGGGGCTCACGACTGGTGGGAGAATTTTGTAACAGCATGCTGGTGGGGTGGTGGGGTTGGTTGTCCCAGAGGCTAGTCCCAGAGGAGACCCTACACTCAGACAGGGATAGAAGTCAAGGCCATGACCTGGGCAGTAAACCAGACTGACTGATCCCACCCCCTCCCCAGAGACCCCATCCCCAAAGCCACCCACACATCCCTGGGTACCTGAGCCTCCACATCGGTCAGCTTTCGGGTCTGGGCGGTAGTCTGGTTCAGGAGGCTGGTGCCCAGCTCTAGCATGGTAGCTGTCTGGTTCTGGACCATGTGCTGCTGGGCCTGTGTCAGCTCTGACTTCAAGTTCATCTGGATGTATCTTTCTAGCTGTGGGGAAACCACAGGCTGGGGTCATGGGTGGGGTCTAGGAGAAGGCTCCTGTCCCTTCCATGTGAGTTTGTGAAAGGCCACGGCCTCCCTATGAGCCAGGCCACCACTGGGCCTCACCTGGACTTTCCCACTCGTTTTCTCCCTGGCCTCTCTTGTCTACATGGTCTACACAGTCCATCCTCCACTTGCCAGCCCACGGGATCCTGTTAAACTTAAGCCAAATTACATTTGTCCTCTGCTCTAAATCCTCCTTGGGTTTTTGTCACACTCAAAAGAAAAACCAAAATCTTCCTCAAGACTGAAGCATGCTCCATGACCCAATTTGCCACCACCACCCTGATTTCCTTTCCTCTATTCCTCTCTCCTTCAACCCACTAGAGAAGCACTGGCTTCTATGACATCCCTCTAACACAGCAAACATGTGACTACCCCAGGGCCTTTGCACTTGCTGTTTCTTCTGCCTGGAACACCACCCTCTTCCCCTCCACCCACCCCAGCCTCCAAGTCCAATCTGTTTGACTTATTCTCTCTAGTTATTTCATGTCTCTTTCTAATGCTCATCACATTCTGACTTTATTGTGCATCTTTATCTGTTTCTTGCATATTCAGTCCTCGGAGTGTCACTTCCATAAAATCAGGGACTTGATCTTATTCATCACTTCATATCTATGTCTAGTGCAATGCTTAGTGAACACTGGGTGATCTCTCATTAAATTGATGGAAAAGGAGGTTCAGCAAGGGTCAGAGAATAGCCCCCAATGTCATGTCCATCACCTAGCTTCCTAGGGCGTGAGCCAGTCGGCACACAGTGGGGACCCATCTTCTCCTTATAGAAGCTTGCAGATCCCTTCTCCAAACTGAACTTGCAATTTTCTGGTTCCTTCTATTTGCCAAGCAGGGCTGAACCAGCCAGCTTCCAAGGGTTGTCCCAGCTCTGATCCCATATGCTAACGTTCATTTCTTTGACAGGGCTGCTTTCTTTCCCAAGATCAGGAGAGGCCGGTCTGGCTTGAGATCAGGATCAAGATGCAAAGGTGAACAGTGTGTTCTCAGGCTCAGTGCCCAATGGGCAGAGTGCCGGTGCCCCTCCTCCACTCCCTCTTCATTCTGCACACAGGCTGGCTGTATGCCACCATCCCTACCCCTGGCCCTGGCTCCCTTTTACCCTCAAGTTTTATCTTCCTGGAGGTCCAATAAGGCAAGTCCCAGGGTCCCTGGGAAATCTGATGCTCCCCAGGGAGAAGTGGTGACCTTGGCAAGGGGGCCAGGCTCCAGCCGCTTCCTCCTAGTCTCTTTTTCTTCTTCAGTCTCAATTGTCTGCTCCCATTCCTTCTTCCTTGGGCTGCTCCACACGCTTTTGAAGGAGCACATTCCACTGTAGCATGATGTCAAATCCTGAAGGGGGCGCCTGTGGGCAGGACTGGCAGTGACAGTGGTTCTCAAAGTGGCCCTGGGATCTGTGTTTCCTGGAAACCATTAGTAATGCAAATCTCAAGGTCCCAGCCCAGACCTCCAGAATCAAAACCTCAGGGGTTCTGCCCTGCCCTGCCCTGCAGGTGAACTTGATCTTCCCTCAAATGTGAGGCTCCCTGGTGTAGATGTATGAAAGGGGACTGGGAACCTGGGAGACAAGCCCTTCTGAGTTCCTTAAGACCTTTGTGCCCCTGGGACTGACCTGGCTTCATCCATCTCCCAACTCTTAGTCCCATGTCACAAAGACAAGAACAGAAATTGAAGCAACACAATCTACTGGGCTTCAGGAATTGAGATCCTTGCCCAGGAAAAGGCCAATGCTTCAGAAAAGGAAGAGTCCAATGGACTAAAGCATCGCACAGATGTACCCTAAAGGCTCGTTTCTAAAAATAAAAGATAAAATACCTTGATTCTTGCAGCCCCTTCCAGCTGTAATTCCAATGTCTCTTTTCCTCAACAACAAAAGTTTCTGAACAAATTGCATGAATAATTTTCTCAATTCCGCAGTGACCCTGACCTTTAAAGGGATTGTCTTATCAGAGCGTGTGTCCCACTGACAATAAAAAGGATTGTATGATTGAAAGCATGTCACAAAGACAAGAACGGAAATCTAAGCAACATGATCTACTGGGCCCTAGGAATTGAGATCCTTGCCCAGGAAAAGGAAAATGCTTCAGAAAAGAAAGAGTCCAATGGGCTAAAACATGATCAAAGAGACAGCAGTGAGGAGGTGGCATGACCAGGGTGGGGGTGGGCAGGGAGGGGCTTACCCAAGGGGCATCAACAATTATGTAAATAAATAAATAAAAATAAAGAGTCATATGAGATCTGTGTATTCACCACATTCAAGAAAGCATGTAACCTATACTGTCAAGTCCTGTGCACCCCCAGGTTGGGAACCCCTTTACACTTGAACCTGTCCCCAGGTGCTCCTCCATCTCAGAACCTTCAACCCAGAGGGCTGCCTCCTTTTTCTGGAGGCACCTCTCAGATGCACTTTGTTCCAGTTTTCCTTGCACCCCCTGTACCTCCTGGCCACCCTCCCCGCCCTGACTCTTCATCTCTCTGAACAAGATCTCATTATTGGGGGGCTACAAAGTCTGTGAAAAGAATCCAGGGATCATGAAGTTGGGTAGGAAAAACATTACGTCTTTTGTTCATGAACCTGTAATTACAACTTGGCGTTTCCCGTCATGCTGAGCACAGGCCGCAAACCATAGTGCTGCCAGTTAATCCTGCAACTTCATTACGGGCAGAGAGAGAAAAATGCTTTCCTGTCACAGCACAGCTATAGCATCTCCCAGTGCAAGTTTACTTGTCACGACTTCAGGGTGAAGTCACTCGCCACAGGATAACCCTGCAATGACAGTATCGACTTAACTTCTGGTATTTTCACTCGCTTATTATACCACCGGCTGTTCTATTGCTTACATTCCATGCATTTAGAAATATTATGCTGAAAGGGGAGCCATAGGCTTCCCCCAGAACCAGGCCTATGTCCCCAGGATATTGCAGGCACTGGAGTTGGTCCTCAGGCACTCCCACCGGACTGTCCCACCAACTTCCTATCTCCATGGTGGTGTCCAGCAGAAATCTCCTGCAAAAGCGTCCGACGTGGACTCTGGTTCCCCAGTGCCCACCTCCCTGTCTCTTCATGGCCACCTCATTCTGCTCTCTGCGTGGCCCTCTCAGCAACTGCTCACTGCTTGAGTTTCAAAATTGTTCACGTCCCTCCACCCTGGGCCAGGCTGCCTTCTCCCTGCCAGCCTCCCACCTCCCCACTGGGCCGCCATCAATGGCGCCCCCTCCTCCACTGGGGGTTTGAAGGCAGGACGCTGGGGCATGTGGAGGCTGCTCTTGGGCTTCTCCATGAGTCATGAGTCTCTGAACCTGCCTTAAGATGCAGATTCCCAGGCTCTGACTTTAAACCCTGAGCTGCTCCAGGTGGTCAAACAGCAAGTCTATTCCTGCAGCAAGACCTTCTCTGGCATCTCTCCCGGGTCTCATTTGCAGATGGGCAAGCTGAGGCCCAGACCTGCCCACGGCCACCCCCTGGTAGTCGGTTCCCTGACTCTTTCCCTGGGGCTTCTTCCACTCCGCTGTTAGCCTGAGGACTCTGGGTAACTTGGGGTCATCTCAAGTGATGGGAGCTACCTCCTTGCCCTCATTGGTCCCCCACTTGTTCCCTACTTGTGCTGTGGCTGCAAGTGGTTGGTTGGGTGGGGCAGAGGCCACCCACAGCTGGGGCCCATCACCCAATTTGCCATACCCGCCCACAAGCATGGGCCCTGGGATGGATAATCTGGTCCAGATGGGCCCAGTTGGGCCAGGCTGGGACTTGGTGACTAATGTCAGCCTGTGTGGAGGTGGGGGTTGGGCCTGACCCGGGGGTCTGGCTTGGACCTCAGGCAGCAGCTGAATGGGTGGAATAAGGACACCAATGGAGGAACTGACCCCAGTGGGATCTATCACAACCCCCACCTCCTGCCTGAGGAGCGAACCTGCCCCTTCCCTGTCACCCTCATGCTGGCAAATTCTCAGGCCTTATTTGTGGAGGCCTGACCTCCCACCATCGCGCAAGCCTGCAAAGGGCCGAACTTTGGCCCTTGGTTACCGGCCACGCCCCTCGGCTCTGTTTTGAGGTGTGGCGCTTCTACATTCTGGTTGTGGTTTCAGTTTGGAATCTCACCTCACAAATCTGTGACATGGGGACAGTAAACTCAGCTCCTTTTGGGGGAGAGAGAGCATTTGAAACTAGCTGTGAAGGAAAAGCAGCTTTGACAAGCAGGAGGAGCTGGGGAGGAAGGAAGGATCTCGAGGGGTAAACAGCCTTAGTGCAAGGAAATCTGCATTCTGCAGCTCTACTCATCTAAAAAGACTTTGACTGGCGAGTGGACCCCACTCAGCAATTAAAAGGTCCAAGCTCTGAGTCATGCGCAACGTGGATGGACTTTAGGGGTCTCCTCGCTGGAGCTCCCAAAGGGTCATCACCACCAGGAGCTTGGGGTGCTCCTGTCTGGCCCCTGCTTCCAGGAGGGGCATCTGTCATAGGTGCTCTGTGGATATCTGTTATATCCAGTGAGTGGGAGGGTCATACGCATCCTGCCTCTCCACCCCACCTTTCCTGGAGAAGTTGGCTTTGAGGGAATGACACCAGGAGGCTCTGCTGGCCAGCCATGGGGAGACAGAATAGCAGCACAGCCCTTATGCAAAGTCAGGTCCCAACCGAACTCGCCCATGATTTGCTGCTTCCCGCCTTTGTGCCTCCATTTCCCCATGGGCAGATGGTGTGATAACAGGGCCACTTTGGGAGGGGTGCAGAGTGGCCCTGTGCTCACGGCCACACTCTCACCCCTGCCTCCAAAAGTGCCAGGCACAAAGAGGTGCGTCGTAACTATTAGTTGTGACAGCAAATGGGCGGGTTCTACATCCGGGAAGATGGATTTCCATGAAATAATTGTTTGGTTCCTATAAATAAGTTTGGATCTTCTGACGCGGCTGGGCTGGGGCCTGTGAAGGGAGGCGAGGCTTCAGAGGAGGCACAACAGAGATGCAAGGACAGGAAAGGAAGGGAAATAAATGGTCAGTGCCAAGGAGTAGAAGGAGGCCCACAGTGAGGAAGGGGCCAGCATAGGGTATCTGAAGGAGGAAGCTTCCAGAAGGGAGCACAATGTAGTCGGGGCTCATTCATGTGCACAGTGCACAACAGCTGTGAGCATCTGTGCTGGGAGGCAGCAGTGACCAGGCCAGGCCTTGCTCTGTCAGCTGCCAGGGCCTCTGCAGGCAGACTTCAGAAGCACTGGGGGTGCCAGGCATGGCCCCGAGGCCTCACAAATATAGCCCCCTCACCCCCCACTCTCCTCAGGTCCATTTGGCAGATGAAAAAAAGGAAGCACAGAGAAGATGAGACTGTCGCCCCAGTCACACAGCTTGTGAGAGGCAGTGGCTAGATTGGAAAGCAGAATTTTGGGGAGGGGGGAGCTGCATGTGGCAGCCAGACTCCAAGACCACCCCAGAAATCTCTCCTCTCCATACTCGAGTATTTTCGTCTCTCCCTGAGTTGGGACTGCAAGCAATGGGCTGCTGGCAGAGGGTTGGCATGTGCCTTCGCTGCGTTCTGGCTTCTGCCTCATCCCCTTTGGAGCTGTGCTCTGGGGGGAGGCTGGCCCCCGTGTCCTGAGGACCCACAAGCAGGCCAGGGAAGGGGCCCCTCTCAAGAGGAGCTGGGGCATCCTGCCCCTGATCACACCCACCTCCCAGGCCTGTGGGCAGGACATCTAGTAGGCCAACCCCCCACCCCAGTGGAGCCTGTGGGTGATATCAGCCCCAGGTGACATCTGAGTGTCACTCAGGAAAACCCCAGGTCAGCACTACCTGTGACTTGCTCCTGACTTTCTCTGTCGGAAGCTGCCGGAGACACTTCATATTTGTTGCTATTTTAAGCCGCTCAACATTTTAGGATGACTTGTGGCTCCAGAAGGGACAGCGCATGTGCTCTTTGGCGGGGATGAGAGGTCCGACCCGCCTGCTTCCAGGCCCTGCTTCTTGGCTGGTCACATCTTCACACACCCCCAGGCCCAGCCTCAGTTTCTCTGGGGCTACCTTTGCAGCTTGTCAGCCTGATGTCCAGTGCTGGCCCCCTGGCCCCTCCCCCCCCCCACTGCCCCTGGGACGCACAAGCCCTGACCCTGTGTTCAGTGCAGACTGGCCAGGCTTCCTTGGCCATTTTCCCTCCTGCACAAGATGCCGTTGCTTTCCCTCTCCTTCAGGGCTCCGAGCTAGCAGAGCGGTGGGCAGGGATCCAGGCGGGGAGAGCGTCAGGGTTGATGGCCCTCATGGGGACGGCTTTTCCACTTTCAGCTCTAGCACCCTTCCCAGCACAAGACGCTCCTACGCTCCTCCACTCCCCTCAGCCGCTGGTCGGGGTGGCTGGAACCCTGCTCGGTGGGGCCCCAGTTCTAGCCACAGCCTTGCCATTTCCTGTCTGTGGGGTGTTGCTTCTCCAGACCTCAGTGGTCTCATTGAAAGTGGGGCTCATGCTTTCTGACAGGAGAGAGTCTGTGTGTTTCAAGGTGGCTGGGAGCTTGTCCCACACAGTGCTTGCGCATAGTAGGGGTTTATGAATACTTGAGTACCTGCGGGTATTCTGCCATGGGAGCCTCATCTTTGCCCAAAAGCAAAGAGTCCTGGGAGAAGATGGGTGTTTTGGGGAAAGCCTTGTAGAGAGGGGGTTGCCAGGTCTACCTCTATTATCTGGACTTGGGGTGCTTCTCAGAAGATGAGGAGAGTTGCCAGGGTCTGGGCTCCTCAGCCTGGGCTATCACCTTGTGCTTATCTTGATCTTGGGGGCCTGGTGGATGAGCCCTTCTTGTTCTCCTGGGTGCAGACATCAGCATTTTAGTTGAAAGTGAAGAAACATATTTCTTGCAATTGCTCCTCTCCCTGCCAGCTGTATGTCAGCCCTTGCATGAAGCGAGCCGTGTGTGCTTTTTGCTTTAATGTGCACTGAATGTGTATTACCTGCTGTGCACTGTTCAAACCACTGGATATTTAAAGCGTTGCTTTTCTCGGAGGTAAGAGTAATTATCAACTCATGCCAAGGTGAGGCTTAGAGAAGGTAACTCACTTGTCCAAGGTGAGGCAGTTTCTCAGGCAAACCCAGGCTCTCTGGAAGCAGCTCTACCAGGCCACATTCACGCAAAATCTCCTGGGTAAAGTTAGCAGGTGACAGCACAGGTGACCCCCCCCACCCCCCACGTCCCAGCCCAGCTCGGCCCCAGGAAATTGAGCAGTGTCAGACAGAGGGAGCATCTCCCCATGTGGTGATGGGCTTTCCTGCTGCAAACTGTGCAATTGTACCCTTTCCCCAGCATCCTAGAGGAAAAGAACCACCACGTGAGCAGTGAGTAAACTGAGGCCCAGAGACCAAGCCTTTCCACAGCTGGTAAAGGAGAATCTGACTCCAATGACTAAACTTTTTCTACTTATAATGGGGAGCTGAGGTTGACCCTGAAAATCAGGGAGAAAAGGGTAGGGCCAGGGTCAGGCAGGGAGGGGAGAGCAGATCCAGGTGCCCGTCATCACTGTCCATCACAGAGTATCTTCAAGATCCCTGAGATAGGGTAAACCAGGGAGGTCTGGTCTGGCCCCCAGTGAGCAAGTCAGTCTCATTTTGGTCACAGTCTTGGTTCTCTGCCCTCCAACCACACTGAACACTTTTTGCTCCCTTAAAATCACTACGTTCTGTTCTGCCTCAGAGCCTTTGCACTTGCTGTTCCCTGTGCAAAGCTGTTCCCTGGAAGATGTCCTCTTCCCTTTCTTACCTAAGGACTACCCACTCACCCCTTAGAACTCAGAGCTGTTCTTCTCCCGATGCTCTCCCTTCACTAAAGTTGGGCCCCTCATTAGTCACCCCTAGTTCAGATGAACCCCTCCTTTACAGCATGTTATCACAGCTGACTGTTATGCTTGAGAAATTAAGTTAGCATCTCTCCCACTGCTCCCAGAAAAGAACTGAGCCATCTTTGCTTCTTGCTGAATCCTTATCACCTGCTCGGTGAGCGAAGCCCTCCATAGCCTTGTGGGGAAGGGATGATGGAGGAAACAGAGGGATGAACACTCTCACCAGGTTAACGAAGCTCAGAATTGCACCTGTATACCTATGTGCCTGCATACAATCCTGGGACTTAATGGTTGTAAGGACTCCTGGATTTTCATAAAGCCTATACCTTTCTCTGTGTCTAATGCCACCGGGGAGCAGAGACAAGATGCCCACATGTGGGTGTCAGAAACCCTGGGTTCCGGTCCAACCTGAGCCACCAACCCCTGGGTAAATGTAGCAAGTCACTCTCCCTGGCTGGGATCAGTGTACCCATCTGTAGAATGGGGTTGCACAGAAGGTGCCTATGCGGTGGGTAAGAGTGTGGGCCTGGAGTTAACCTGCCTAGGGTGAAACCCACCTTCTTTGCTTTCTAGCTGTGTGAACCCCCTGGGCCCTGGTTTCCCCACTGTAAATGAGGATCATAATGGCCCTCACCTTTTAGGGTGTGATAAGATCTAAACACTCGGTGTTTGTTAAACATATGTAGTAGTTCCCGACACAGGAAAGTCCTACAGCAGCACATCCCTCTCCAATGAGAGAACAGAAAATAGCAGCACCTCCTCCTGCTCTGTAAGCTAAGGTGGCACCTGGGCATGAGCAAGCCACTGGACCTGACAGTAAGACCAGGGATGCACCCACTGCCCCCGGCCATTTACAGATGGAAAAAGTGAGGCCCAGATCCTTCCTACATCTGCAGAGCTCTAAATCCCTCAGAGAGAGGGTCGGGGAAACAGAAGTAAATTATGCAAAGGTATAATGGGACACCACCACTATAGGAAGCAGATATCACACATTGCTCGGAGAGTGAGAGGCGTAGGAGGCCACCAATGTAGACTTTACAGAGCCTCCCCTAGGGAGGCAAGGGGCACAGAGGGCAGGGCCTTCCCGGTGCTGGTGGGGTTTTGTCCTTTAAGCTGAGCTGTGGGAATGAGGGGCTGTATTTAGGGTTCCTCTACCTTTTCATGCTTCTAAAACATTCCAGCGAAAACTGAAAATGCACAGAATGCGCAGCACAGAAGTGACAGGGGAGGGGACAATATATCACCTCCCCCCCACCCCGTCTTCACAGACTCCCAGAGTCACACATTTTTGCACTAAAGGTTAATTCTGAAAAGCAGAGAAGCCACCCAACTGCTGGTAGGAGGGCCTCGAGAGGCTCTTTTGTCCAGGTCCTGCCACACAGGTGCAGTCTCTCACCTGCTCCCCTTGCTCCCGACAGGCCCCTTTGCTTTCCTGGGATGGGGGGGGTCCCCTCGTCTTCCTCCCTGGGCCCTACTTGGCAGCCATGCTCTAGACCACAGTGTATCGAGTCAGGAGCCAGGGGCCACTGCGGGCCTGGGCTCCAGAGGCACCGTGTGCCGTGTCTGCAAGGCGGTTTGGTTTTCAGTGTCCAGGGTCCCCAGTCCCATGGCCTATGGAAGCCGGGGTCCTCTGCATACTTTGCCTTATTTTGTCCTCACCTCAGATACTTACATTTACCACCCCACCCCCCCGCTTTGCAGATGAGGAAACTGAGGCCCGGGAAGGAGAAAAGGGGATTCTCTTAGGTCATTTAAGTCAGGAAGCCTAGCAGTTGGAGTTGAAGTTCTGATTCTAGAATGAACCCCCTTTGTCGTGCTGAGTTGGCCTCCACTGAGCCCTCCTGCCCCGACCCGCCAAGCACTATAGCAAACCCTGCGTGTTTCAGCTGAGTCAACCTGCAAAGCGACATCCATTAGAGCTCCATTTCACAGATTAGGACACTGAGGCACAGAACAACCGTGGACGCAGACCAGCGAGCAGCCATGCTGGGGTTCAGCTTGAGTTCTCAGGGCCTTGAGGCCACACTCGGCATCTGCAGGCCTTGCCCAGGCCCTGGGCCAAGCATGGAGGTGGAGCGTGAGGACACCCGGATGGAGCTTCAAGGGCTGCTGCCCAGTCTGCGGAAGGGCGGGAGAAGCTCTCCCTGGCCGAGGGGCTCCCAGGGGAGGGGAAAAATCTAGCACCTGAGTTACCCCTTTGGTGATCAGGGGCTCTCTGTTCCCCAGGCACCAGCCAGGGACCCAGGAGCCAGGTCAGGAGGGAAGTATCTTGTTTCCTAGCCAGGAAACTGGCCACCATGCTCAGAGCGCGGGTTCTGACACCAGCCTATCTGGGACGAGTCTGGCCTGGCCACATGACCTCAGGCAAGTCACCCAACCTTGTGGTGCCTCAGTTTGCTCATCTGTTAATAGGTGAGTCATCTTGCTTCACAGGCTCCTTGTGAGTATCAAATGCAGTAATTCTTCCAGGGCACAAAACAGTGTCAGGCACACAGTAAGTGCTCAATAAATACTCATCATGATTCTGCTGTCTTTCTTCATCCTGCGCTCTCTCTGGGAGGTGAGAAATTTCTTTTTTTTTGAGACTAGGTCTCGCTTTGTTGCTCGGGGAACTGCAGGCTCGTGTTGCCCGGGGTACCACGAACTGAAGCAATCCCCAGCCTCAGCCTCCCAGGTAGCTAGGATTTCAGGCATGCACCACTACGCCCAGCTATTTTTTAAGACTAGATCTTACTATGTTGCCCTGGGCGGGTCTCTGAACCCACAGACTCAAGCGGTTCCTAGCCTCTGCCTCACACAGGCTGCAATTAAAGGTACGCGCCACCCTGCCCAGCCAAGGTGAGAAGTATTTTGACTTTGAATTCAGAGGAGCAATGCAGGCAGCTTCTCAGGGTCCCACAGCTGGCCAGTTGCACCCCAGCTCAGCCTACCTCAGACCCCACAGCTGGCAGTCGGGGCCCATCGCAGACATGGCGGCGCTGACTCTGAGCTTACGTAGATGCTCAGGGACCAGAGTCTGGGCAGAGGAGCCTTACGAGGGGGCAGATCTGGGGCCTGTTTCCTCACATTTCCTGCCGGAGAAGAGAAGGCGGACAGGCTCTGTGTGTGCATCCCAGGTTGGCTGGGCTTTGGGGCCTGGGAGGAGAGAGCCAGAAACATGTGGCCTGTCCCTTGAGAAGGCCTGGCCAAACACTTGAACAAATAAATCTGTCCCTCTGGGGGAAGCCACTCTGGGGTCACTGTTGTGACTCCTAGGTCATCCCTCAGCCAAGGCCATCTGTGCCAGCCGTTTCTAGGCCCGTTTCTTGGAGAAATAACCCCAATTCCTCCAAGAAGTAGATACTCTCCTCCCATCCCCCAGCCCCACACTTAGAAAGGGAGCCAGTGGTGAGGTTAGGAAATCAAATCCCAAGACACCGTGTTCGGCAACCGAGATTCATTTCTTGTTTGGATAACAAAAGGCCGAAAATGCCAAGAATTTATGGGCAGCCTGAGGAGGCTGGAGCGGCTGGGAGTCCCAGGCCAGCTAGGGAGGGTCTGGGCTGGGCCAGGACCCCACGCTGTGCTCCTGCTGGGTGAGCTTCTGACCCGTGTCTAGCCAGGCAAGGCCTTTTGGCCACAGGGCCTGGGGGCCAAGTTATTCTGAGGTTTGACGTCAGGGACCTGGAGCAAACAGTGGGGCTGGGGGCAGTGCCAGTTTGGGAGGCTCCTGCCCAGTCCCTGACCCCTCCCTGCTTGGCTTTGGGCACAGACGGGAACAGAAAGAGGCCCCAGTTGGTTTCCCTCTGGTGTGTCCTGGGTCCGCCAGTGGAGGTGGAGCATGTGGACGTGGGGGAGGTAGAGGCAGGAGGGACAGCCAGGCTAGGAGTAAGGGGAGGAGGGAGAAGAAGACAAGGAGAGACCCAGGGATGCCAGCCGGCCAAGAGAGGGGAACATGCAGTGCTAGAAGCTCACACCGTGAGTAAGTCAGCCCCTGCACCCCATCATGAGCACCCCAGGAGAGAGACACGGGGACAGGAGGACTGAGGCAGATGTGCAGGGAGAGAGGCAGAGAGGGACAGCTCTTGCCTCAACAGGCAAAAAAGTGAAGGACCTGTAGTTTTGAGTCTGCCCTGCCCCCCAGGGCCCAGAGACTCCCAGGAGTTGGGCTGCCTTCAAGAGCAGGAGGTGGGGGCAGGGAGGGGACAAGACACTCAGGCTTGTGTCTGGCCTGGGTTTTCCTCGCCCTCCTCTCATGCTGAAGGGGTCCCTGTGGGGACGCTTCCTCTCTGGGAGGCCTGGTGCAGCCGGGAGCCATCGTTACAAGTGAGCTGATCAGTGATTGTGGACAGACACTCTGGAGCCCACATCCAGTGTCAGGAGCAGAGGCTCTCCCTCCCCGAGTGTAGAGGCGGCCCTGAGGGCAGGGCTGCCCTGGCCGAGAGCTGGTCTGAGGTGCCCGGGTGCATGTGCCTCACGACTGCTCTGAGGGGCTCAGGAAGCCTGCTGTTCACTGGCTCCCCCCAACCCCCTCAACATTCCTGGCTTCAGCGTCTCACCCAGATGCGGGGTGTGGAGCAGAGCCAAGAGCTGAATTGCAGCCCACCGATGGCCTAGCTGATGGCTAGCTCCAGACGTGAGTCATGGCCACGAAGGCTTCCCAGGAGAAGGGGGAGGAGGAGGAGGAGTAGGAGAGAGGTGGAGGAAGAGGAAAACAGTAGAAGGAAGGGAAGGGAGGGAGGGGGAGTGGGAGCAGAAGCAGGGCACCCCCTCCATGCGCTCTGGGCACAGGCATGAGGTCACCCCCCAGTTGCATGCTGGGCAGAGAGACTGGGGATCCGGGGATCCGGGAATTCAGAGGCAGATAGAAACAGTCCCATTGTGTCTCTGATCTTGCCTCCCCACCTCCTCAACACCATACAGAGTCAAGAGAAAGAACCTGGGATTTGGAATGGCGGTCCAGGCTGGCTGTCTCTGCTAGGTGACTCATGCAAGGCCTTCTCTCTGACTGTGGTTTCCTTATCTGAGTACTGTGGGCAAGGCGGCAGTGGGACCGTAGGCTGAGTAGGCATGTGCTGCTGGGAGCTTGCAACAGGAAGGGTCTCCCCTGCCCCCACCCAGGTGGACAGACTCTTGCTGTGAGTTTGGCCTGGGGAGGCCTGGCATCCGCCCGCCAGTCCTGGTCATCACTCGTGGCGCTGGTGATGCTGCTGCTAGATAAGAATATTTGTAACGCATATTTTTCGCTTCTGGGATGTCAGAATAGAAGCCAAATAGGCCCTCAAATGTCAAAGACTTTGACTATACCCTGGCCAAGAGAATGCGCGAGAGAAGAGCCAGTGGAGGGTCACGGCCAAGGTCACAGCCATGGTCACAGATGGTGGCCAGTGTCCATGACTGCGGCCAGGGAGAACTGGAGGGAGAGAGCTGGCTGCCCAAATGTGTGCATTCCTGTGCCAGGCCGCAGGTCTCAGTGGGAGGACGAAAGGTCCAAGAACTACAGAACCTGAGTCTCTGTGGCCAGGGACACCCCCTCATGGGAACAGTCATTTGCTGAGCATTTACTATGTCCCTGGAGACCGAGGGTTTCATAGGCATCATCTCGTTTAATCTTCACGGGGGTAGGTGGCATGTCACCCCCTTTGATAGGTGAGGGAACCCAGAGCAGGGAAGCAACCTGTCCCAGGTCACACAGTCAGGAAGGGGAAGAATAGTCTAGAATCCCAAGTGGGCTCCATCGCTGGGCATCTCACCATCCAGACAGTGCTGTTGCCCAAGGAGGTGATAGGACCCATGGGTGTGGCTGCTTGTTGTACTAGGCTGGTGGAGACGTCTGATCTTCCAAAGGCATGGAGGACCTGGCAGTGACCCTAACACTAAGGAAGTTGGGGGTGCCTTTACAAAGGGCCTCTTAACCAAGAGATGGCATTGCAGACACCTGCTAAGGCCCCACTAGAGAGCAGGCAGGATTGGGAACCCCTTGAGAACCTGGCATAGACAAATGATATTCCCTGCCACCCTTGAGTCTACTTGACTGAGAATAAAGTTCCTTTGCTTAGTGGAGCAGGACTCAAAGTAGAGATTGTGTTGAACAAAGTAAAGAACTTGATCGACTGCACTCCTGGACAGGGAAGCTACTCTGTGGGTTAGATGAGACACAGCCCACACCAGGCAGCAGACTGGGGATGATTGTGAGCTGCCACACTGGTCTTCCCAACCACCCGGACACATTGTCACTTTCTCCATTTTGCAGGTGGGAAAATTGAGACTCACTTCGCAGCCACATGGCAAGTGAGTGTTGGCTGTTGGTGTGGGGGTGTGAACTAGCTGGGCCTGCATGCTCTTTGTCCTGACGCCCTTCCAGGGTTATTGGGCAGTGGGCATGGAGGACAGTGAATTTCCCAATGGGCTCTGCAGGTGAGTTGGCACCTTTGGGAACTGGAGGCTGTCAGCTGAAATCCATCCTTTGGTTCAGCCAGTTTGTCTGAGTACCAGGCACTTGGGGGAGTCAAAGGTGATGAAAGGGTGAGATTTGGGGGATCACAGAGGGAGTGACAGCAGTGCTGAGAAGAGGATTGAGCCAGGCAGATTGGAGGATAGATGGCCAGAAAAGGTGACATGGCAGGATGGAAGCTGCTACCTGGGTGTGAGGTGGGACAAAGGACCCCCCCTATTCCCCACCCAAGGGCTGCAGAAGGCCTGCTGGTGTAATGGCGGTACCTTCAACAGAAAGGTGGGAAAGGAGGAGAGCTGAGTTCCAGGCAGCATTGGCTCTGATAGAGGAGACGCTGGAGGTCAGGGTCATGGATTTGGGACTCTGGATCCTGTCAGATGCTAATTTGGTGTCATCATAGGGCAGGTTGGAGATGGTGCTGCAAGGGTGCTGGGGGTGGCCTGGGGGCTCTGCCATCATGTGTGAGAGGAAGAGAAGGGCAGACATAAGAGATGGGATAAATGTCTGTGCATCCATGCACCCATGCATGCAACGGACTCCATGGAGCACCTATGGGTGTCTGAGTACCCAGCAGTGAACACAGCAGACAGGGCTCCTGCGTTTGAAGGCTCATGGACCAAAGAGATACTTTTAAAGACAGGTAGTAATAGGGGCTATGGAAGGAC
>PVHY01010231.1:0-52819 GCA_004024945.1 Uropsilus gracilis | reverse complement strand
GAGGGAGGGAGGGAAGGAGGGAGGGAAGGAGGGAGGGAGGGAAGGAGGGAGGGAGGGTGAGGGACTTAGCAAGGCATCAAGTTCTATTTCTATTGGAGTTTTCATTGGCAACTAAAAACCTGTTAGTTCACAGTCCAGTTTCTATGAAAGATGATAAACTCTAACCTAACTCACAGACTCATAAGAAATCAGACGCAAATGTATTTGATACATTGAAAAACGCCACACCAATAGGAAACATGGTTGGAAGCACGTCTGCGGGGCAGGGCTGATGGCTGCGTAGCTGACCTGACTGAGGTTCCCCCCACCACCACCACCACATGCCTCTGCCCAACACGATGCTTCCTGGGTCCAAGCAGGAGTCCAGACAGCTGCCCCCTTCTGCTGTCTGAGGGGGCATATTTGCTGCTGAGGCTGAAACAGGTCCGCAATCCTCTCCCAGGGGATTCAGGCACAAGCAGGGCACAGTGCTGGGAGAGGTGTCCCCTCTTTTGGGCACCCACCCGCCCCCCCCAGCCCCAGCCCACCCCCTGCCCACAGCAGCCTGGAACTGGCAGGCAGAGAACTCAAAGGGAACCTCCCACCACCCCGATCCCCCGCCCCCAGCTCATGGCAAGCCACAGGGCAGAGTCTGGGGCTGTATCTCCTCCCGGAAAAGCCCACCTGTAGAGGGGGCACCCACCCCTCCCCCCAGTCTGCTGCCCGCGTGTGCCTGCGCGCCGTGTCATTGTGGCCTGCGCGCCGTGTCATTGTGGCGTCCCGCAGCGTCACGACCCGGGTGATAAAGGCCAAGTTCTCTCTCTGGTGCCCGCCAGATGCGCCCCGCGGGCCCCTGGGGGAGACCTCGCCACTAACCGCGCGCATGTCTCGGCAGGTGCTCAGCGTAATGTCCGTGCTGTTCTACACTCTGGTCACAGCGCTTCTGATCGGCACGCGGAGCCAGCCCCAAGCAGAGCGCCATGTCCCAGCAGGCCGCGAAGGCCCCCCAGCCCACTGGACCTCGCTGCAGCACTCGCTCGACGCGGCCCTCCGCAGCGTGCGCAGCGCCCCGGCGCGGCCAATAGCGGCCAGGGTGACTGGCCAGACGGGCAACATCACTGTGGACCCCAAACTTTTCAAAAAGCGGCGCCTGCGCTCCCCGCGAGTGCTGTTCAGCACCCAGCCCCCACCCGTGGCCGCTGAGCCTCAGGACCTGGACTTCGAGGCTGGGGGCACCGCCTCCTTCAACAGGACTCACAGGAGCAAGCGCTCGTCGCCGCTGCACCCCATCTTCCACCGCGGGGAGTTCTCGGTGTGCGACAGCGTCAGCGTGTGGGTGGGCGACAAGACCACCGCCACGGACATCAAGGGCAAGGAGGTGATGGTGCTGGGCGAGGTGAACATTAACAGCAGCGTCTTCAAACAGTACTTTTTCGAGACCAGGTGCCGGGACCCGAGCCCCGTGGACAGCGGATGCCGCGGCATCGACGCCAAGCACTGGAACTCCTACTGCACCACCACCCACACCTTCGTCAAGGCCCTCACCATGGAGGGCAAGCAGGCCGCCTGGAGGTTCATCCGGATCGACACCGCCTGTGTGTGTGTGCTCAGCAGAAAGACCGGGCGCCGAGCCTGAGCACCCCGCCACGCCCCGGTGCCCCCCACACTCTCCCGGGCCCCTCCCTACCTCAGCCTGTAAATTATTTTAAATTATAAGAACTGCATGGTAATTTATAGTTTATACCGTTTGAAAAGATCATTATTTATTAAATTTTTGGAAGCATCCTCGTGCGCGCCTGTTTTTGCCAGGCTGACCATCCGCAGGTCTGGGGGGTGCTGCAGGGTGAGCTGTCTCCAGCCCCCCCTCCTCACCTGCACCCATCCCTAACCCCCTGACTTCAAGAAGACAAGTGGTTTGGGTTGCAGGGCCCCCTCCTCACCTTGGTGGCTTTACTTGGGGAGCATGCTCACTTTGAGGCTGCCCCCCACGCAGAGGCCCAAGTTGGACCCCCCCCAGGGGTCACTGGCTAAAGAAGACATTCCTGCAGAGATCTACGAGGTCAGCTGGTTTTGGCCGGCCGGGAGATCCGCTTTGCAGAGAAGCTGCCTGGAAGGAGTGTGGCAGAAATCATCACCATGAGGCCTGCGGCGGTAGATCTGATTTCACATGGAGGGTACCTTAGGTCTAACAGTCACTCCTCTGTTTATGCCCTGTGGCTTCCTGGAGCAAGACTTCATTGCCCAGAAAACACCAGGGCCTCCCACAGACTCTTGCCACCATGATGGCCTCGTAGCAACTTGCTCCCAAGCTCAGCCTGTGTGTATGGCACCTGGGGGCTGCCCTGCCTGGAAAAAAAAAAAAACACTTGGAAACACTTTTCTTCCTAATTAGGCTATTTTCACGAGAGGGCAAAGGTGAACAGGGTCGCAGGGCCTGCTGGGAAGATGGTAGGGGGAGAAAAGATAGATAAATAGGGAAGAGTACCAACATGTGTAGGATACGTGAGTTTGGTCAGGCTTTTTTCTCTTTCACCTGGATAGCCAGTACCTGGGGTGTGGCGCCCCCTCTACCCCCATGATGGTGTAGTGCAGTGGCTGTGTGCGTGCATGAGTGTGCACACCTGGGCCTGGGGGAAAAGGGGAAAGGGGTGCAGCGAGCACAAGGGAATATGAACACGAGCACTAAAGACATGAGGGAGCACCGAGAGCGAGCCCAGGGAAAGAGTGTGACGGTTTCTGGGGGGCTTTCCTGCCTCCCAGCCCCCCTCCCCCCTGGTTATACCCTGGCCCTGCCTGATGTGTCTGTGTCACAGAGCCTGATGCTTCCAAGCCAACTGGCCACAAGAATGGTTCCATTACAGGCAGGAAGATGCAGGGCAGAGGTGGGTCAAGTCACAAGGGAACAGAGGCTTCTGCTCCTCCCCCCTACACACACACACACACACACACACCACCACCACCACCACCACCACTTCCCTCACCTTTCCTCTTCCTTCTGCCACACGCAGGAAAGCCAAACCCCAGAGAGGAAGACAGAGTTGTCCAGGAGGGAGTAGGGAAAAGAAAGCACTTCCATCACATCCCTTGGCCACCCAGAAACCAACATCTTGGGGAGCATCCTTTCTCACTTGGGGCCGGAGGTCTGTGCTGATCCACACTGACTACATCAAGAAGGTTTAAAAGAGATGGAGGTGATAGACACGTGCTCCTGCCTGCCCCTGAAGCGTTTTTGGGGTCTGTGTGTGTGTGTGTCTTTTCTCTGAAGGCACTATTTCTCCCCCACACAGAGCCCTCACACTGAAATGGAACTTTTGCTCTCTTACTCAGCCCCCCCCTCACCCCCCCCTCAAGATGAAATGACTGCTCTGGCTTTTAAGAGAACAGGCCCAAAGTGTCCCTCTGTAAACCAAAGTCATGCTCATTCCTCTGTGAAACTCCTGCCCCACCCCCACCACAATCCTAACGGGGCAGATGAGACACAGAGCGGCTCTGGCTCAACAGCCACTGGATGCGGGTAGCAGCATGATGAGATATGTGCTGTTTGTCCTCACAAAGCTACCGCAGTTGGAAGAAGAAAGATGTATGTTCAAGGAACCCCAACCAGAACATTCTGTGCTGAGATGCTTGTCAGATAAGGACCGCAGGGAGGGAGCCCTCCCACTGACCTGCATCTGTGGCTTCTTGGGACTCTGGCACCCTTGGTCCCGGCCTTCCTGTAACTCCTACAGACAGTCCCGGGAGCCCCTCTCCCCCAGGACAGACCTGTTGGGCCTGGAGGTGGTGAGAAGGCTGCTGAGGGCGGCACGCGTTCAAGCCACCCGCCAGGAGCAGCTACCCAGCCTGGGGAGTTCTGAAGACTGACTCAAGCCCCTCCTAGGCTTGGGGGGGCTCCCAAAGAGGCCCCCACAAGAGGCAGCCTCTGGAGCTCTGAGAGAGGCAGGCAGCTGAGGTTGGAAGGAGGTCTCCCTCACCCCAACCCTCCGGGCAGAGACCCCAGGTCAACCTGGGCACCCACGTGTCCACACAAGCTTGGGGATTGCAGTTTGCCTGGACGGTCCCAGCATCACCTGCGCCTCATGGTCCTGCAGCCTGGTCTCTGCCCCCCACACATGGGGGAAGGGGGTGCTCTGGGGTCCAGACCCACCAGAGAGGCCAACCTCAGTCAGCAGTGACCGAGACCCTCAAATGCATTGAAACACCAGCTCACACCCACTGGAGAAAGCCACAGACAAGGCAGCAGCTGCTCCCACCACAAGAGCATCCTCCTCCTGTCTCATGAAGCTCGCCGGCCCTGGCTTCCCAAAAACCCAGGGAATCAGAGTGGGTTCCTTCCCGTGGGCAGCTTCCCTCACCAGAGGGCAGCCCTTTAGCACACGAAGCCAGGAGAGGCCACCTAGCAAAGCTCTGAGGCTTCAGCTTGACTCAAAGCTAGGTCACAGGGAGACAGCACCAGGCTGACTGCACCTCAGTGTCTGGGTGCAACCCCCACCAACCCCCCAGCACCCTGGTCATCCCTTGGTCTGCTCTTCCTCCTGACGGTGCAGATACAGATGCCCAGGCCCAACAGGCTGATGATGGTCACTCTGTGACATATACGGATGTCTTGGTGCTGTCTACCTGGCAGCCCCCCCACTGTGAGAGGAGCACCCCAACACCTGGGGTGCAGAGGCCCCTTGTTCTCTGCTCCTTGGAGAAAAGGACCAGTTCCTCGGGGATGCACAGCCAAGTGGAGGTGCAGGAACCCCAAGCACAAGGGGTTTCAGAGCACCATGAACTCAGGATCAATTTTCTGCAGGTTCAAAAGGAACCAGTAGTTCCCCAGACCTCCCTGCTCACTGAAGCCAATGTGGGGTGATGGGGCTCACACATGGGCTCAAGATTCTAGACCCAGCTCCCCATTCCTGACAGTCTGACCCTGGTCCTCTCTGACCTCAGCTCTCACAGTTGTGAAATGAAAATAAATCACTGCTGCTCCATCCCAGACTTATGAGCATGAAGCAAAAGCAGGTATTTGAAAGTCAGCATCAAGTCCTCTGCAAGAGTCAGGCGGGTCATCTGTCCTAAACTAATAGTCGGCTGGTACTCACCGTGGCTGGCGCACGGACAGGCCAGGGAAGGGAAACTTGAAGTAGTGGACATCGTGGAGTAGAGACATGGTGTAGTCGGGGCTGGGAAGGGTAAGGGCAAGAGCAGCAGTTCTTGAACTTCAGATCAGCAAGGCCACCTAGGTCCTAGAGGTACTCAGTGCCAAGGTCAAGAGCATGGGCTTTGGGGCCTGCAGATACACAAGGTCATGGGTTTGGGGATCTACAGATATGCAAGGTACTTCTTGGGCTGTGTGATCTTAGGCAAGTTGCTTCACCTCTCTGAATTTCGATTCCTACGTCTGTGAAAGGAGGATCCCAGAACTTTGCTCACCAGGCCGAGACACATGAGACAGCAGATACACGCACGGACGAAAGTGCTTGACCATTTGCAAGTGGCCATTTTTATTCTGAAAAATAGAGATCACGGTTGAGAACCCTCAAGAGGATGTTACCACAAGGTGAAAGAGCTTTTAAGAAAGTGGGGAAACAGTTTTACAGACATCTCACTGATGCCAGGATGAGCGTGTGGCCCAAGAACAGGCAGCCATCATTAGTACTTCCCCAACGCTTGCAACAGGCTGTCGCAGGACTAAGAAACAGATGCAATCTACACTCCACAGGCTCTGGCTTCCAAAGCTCAGAGCCCCTGAAGGAAGGTGCCAGAGGCTGAACTTTCTGTTTGCACACATCCCTCCCAGAGAACCTCTCCAGGGTTCTCCAGGATGGATTCACGCCCCCACCCTTGGCAAGTTTACACACTGTTGGCTCCGTGAATGTCCACGAGTCCAGCACGTGGGTTGGTTCTGCTCCAATTCACATGGGGTTGCAAGGGAAAAGCTCTGACCTCCTCCAAGTTCACCTGGGTTTACGGAAATGGTTCAGGGGGCCCAAGGCCAAGAGTAAGTGGGGCAGACCCTCTGAAAGCAGCGGCCTGAGGGCTAGCCTGCTAGGCCAGAGCTGCTTCTGAAATCAAGATTGTGTTCCCTCAGCACCTGGACCCAAGCTTGTGGGCGGTGGGAATTCCAGTCGGGTCATAGGGTGGGTAAGAAGGAACTGAGCTCACCTCTTACCCTCACTGCCACCCTCCCCCACCCATCTGCCCTGACCCTGTGTCAGCAATAAGTGGGTTAGTGGTCTGAGTTGAAAACAAGGTCCTTCCGGAGGGCACTGGGTAGCTGTCACCGCGGTGGGATTTAGAGGTGCTGCCACGGTGAAGAGCGGAGTTGAGTTTTGGGTCACAGGCTGGTCTTGCCACTGGCAAGACTGAGGGATGTGACACAAATCACAGTCTCTCTGCTCCTCCATGTCCTTAGAGGGAAAATGTCAGTGAGAATAGCAGAACCTATTCTGCCGAATGACCGGGTGCTTCAGCCAGCACTTGGCATGTAGTAAATTGTTGTCTCTAAAACATAGGTTAATACACACTGTTCTAGATCCAGGTTTTCCCGCCCAGCCCAAGCAGCACACAAACACTGAAACCCCCCCCCCCCCCCAGCGCTAAGCAGCAGCCAGGAAGTAGCTACACTCATATGCACCCACACCCCAGCTTAAAAACACAAAGCAACATACCAATCGGCTCAAATAAGCAATCTGAACGATGGCAACGGTGATAAGACACAATCAGGTGGGAAAGTTACCCAGGGCAAACTTACTGAAGGAAGCAACGATCAGCCAGTGGGGAAAGAAGCTGAGCAAAGGGATTGTTTGTGCTGGGACTTCTTCCAACTCTACAAACAAGGGAAGACCCAGCCAAGAGGTTGCCCAGCCCTGGGTGAGAGAGAGGAGCTGCCTGTGTTCTCTTGCTTCATCCGATCTCCAGCCAGATACTGGCCAAGAGCTTGCTGCACCTATCGATGCAGACCTTGGGGGAAATGCAGAGAATCTTCGAGAAGTCCTACAGGTGGACACACACCCCAAATCTGTCTTCAGACCAGATGCCAGAGACCTGGTCAAATAGCTTCTAAGGGTGGGGCCTTCTTTAGTTTGTCAGTGGGGTTCTCTTGACCCCCAAAAGAAGAAGGCAAAAGAGAGACCCCGAGTCCAGGGATAGACTTAGGTTGGAGGTCTGGTCGACTGGAGCCAACTTGGGGTGCCACTGGGGCCCCTCCCCCTTCCTCTCACCCTCACCATCCCCTTCACTTCAGCATAATGAAAGTGCAACTTGCACACTGTCTCGAGGTTGCGGATGGGAATTGGAAACATGTGTCTGAGCTGGCACCCCTTCAAAGCGCTCTGCAGCTCCGTCTCGGCCGCCTTTTGATTGCAGCAGCCATCCCCACACGGGCACTCCGGCCTCACATTCTTCCAGCTGCACCTTAGCGTTAACTCTTCCCAGGAGAAGCGACCCAGCAGAGCGCTGACCCGAGCTTCTGAAGAGGGTGGCAGTCACAAGGTCACTACGGTCGGACGCCTTGGACAGCAATGACCTGGCCTGTCCGCCCTGACATTCCAGCACTTAGAGCAACCAGCTACGTTTTGTGTTCTGGAGAAAGGCTGGGTGGGCATCTTGTGGGATCCGGTCTGGGTTCTCGGGGGGCTTGATGCTGAACCCCTTCTGAGGCAGCAGGGTGGATCTTACTGAAGAAAATGCAAAGGTCTTCATCTCAGCAGGAGACTCCTGCCCTCCGGCTATAATCACCTCAAGCTGACTGACAGAGAGGCTGGGGGACCTCTTTAGCTCACCGAGCCCCTTTGAGGTCCTGTGTCAATAGGGGGTGACATGAGCCCCCAGCCTCCATCTGATTTGGAGGCTGAACAGCTTTGGTCTTGGAAAATCCACACAGCACACACGCCCAGCACACGCCCAGCTCCAACAGCCCCTGGTGTTGGCAGCAACGGCTTCCAGAGTTATGACCCCTCCTCCATGGCTTCCACCCACTTCATCCTGACCCGTTCTCATGCCCTTCTCAGGCCTCCTGAGTTCCAGACTCAGCTCTGCATCCCTAACCCTGATCCTGCTTGAGTTTTCCAGAGAAATGTTCCTCCAGCTTCCATGTCCACTCCAGTCACCTGCAGACCGGATGCAGCAGGCAAAGGGGTGGCAGGTGGAGACCCTGGATTTCTAACGAACCATCAGGTAGACGGTGTGTCGACAGCCATGCTCCTGGTGTTGCTTCTGAGACCACACCTGGAGCAGCAAGGTCAGACCACACCTGGGCTCCCCATGGACCCGGCTCTCACTAGGAACACTGATCACTGATCAGACTCATCTCTTTGGTTCTCAGGGCCCCTGGAGGCCTTGGATATGATAGTCCTGGCTTAAGCACCAGCCACAGGGACTCCAGCTTCCACTGTCTGCTCCTGAGCCAGCATCTCCCCAGGCGAGCCCTGCTGTCTCCCTTGATGAAGAGAAGGCAGCACAGGGAACACCTGACTAATAGAACACCGGGAGGAATGTAGAGGAGTCTACCTCCAAGTCTCAAGGAGGCAGAAACTCATCCCAAAGGAAGCCAGATACAGGGGCAGGGCTGCATGAGTCAGGCCTCGAAGGTGTGTTTGGCAACGAGGCAGAAAAAGGGAAAGGTATGTGCCACACAGTGCCAGGTTCCAACCTACTTGTCGAAAAGACTTGGTAGTAAGCAAAGCCCACGCAGGAGGCCCCACGCAAAGTCTTTGCCCTCAATCTGCACAAATCTGTCTTCTCTGACCTTCCATTTCTTCAACTTGGTAACAGCAGGAGGACGTTCATGCTCGTTGGAGTCAGCCATTTTGAACTGTCCTAAAACTTCCCAGAGATGCTGCTTTGACTGTATCCAGGACAAGTTCCATAACATTTGATATAAGTCAGGGCTACAGCTGCAAAACTGAAAAATGTCACCATGGCATGTGTAAAACAAGTAGCTCCCCTCAGCCTCAAAGTGTGTCTCCTGTCGGCTTTAGTTAGATGAACTCCATGACCAACCCATGTCAGGAGTCACAAGAAGCATCTGAACCCTCCAAACCAGATTCCTTGATGGCCATGTGTGGACTCTCTACCTCTGGCTCTCACCCTTAAAGGGTGACATGCCATTTATTTACAGTTTGTCATCTTTGAATAATGTCATTTAAAAATAACCAGTTCTATCTCTTCTCTCTTTCATTGGCTGCTTTCTGCAACTATAGCAGTCACTGCCGTAATTACACACACTCATATCACTCCTTTAAGTAAAACAGCATGAACACACACAAAAAAGGAGGCTTTTAATTTCCCTGAAAGAAGCTTTACTGAAAAAAAAAAAAACTGCAATGGATTCCAGCCACCTAACGTTTATCAGAACAGATGGCCAGTTAGTTCTCTCTAAAGTAATAGTTGCTGGAAAGCAATACAATCAATCAACGGTTTATGTGTATCCCAGAAATCATATATTCAAACAACTCAGTGAATCTCTTTGGTTTAAATCTAGGTATTTTTGCCATAGACCTGCAGCCTCGGGTAGTAAATATAAATTTATCTCTGGAAAATATTTTGTTTCAGAGACTGTTTGAAGTGTTGGTTTGGTTTTTTTTTTAACAACATGATTCTACACAGAACAAGAGCCAGAAAAGGAAATTGTAGGCAAAATTCCCTCTAAATCAGTCTTGCTCACTTATTCCAGCAGAATCTAGATTTAGTACAGGCAAGAATTCCAGCTGGGAAAGCTATCCGTTTGCTGCTGGTTTTCTTTTGGACTTATCTTTCACTTGGGTCAGCCTGATTTTCCTCCACATGTTCCAGGATGACTTCCCTCTGTATGTCCTGCTAGACAAGACTTCTTTTCCACTGAGAAATCACACAGGCAAAAAGATTCATGGCTGGGGAAAGTGATGATAGGACACAGGTCTGTGGGCAAGAGGGCCCAACATACATCAAAGGGTTTGGATGACTTGCGGTAACAGAATGTGAAACTCTACTCATTGAGAGATTTAGTCTACATAAACTTTAATCAAGGCTTTATTGGGTTGTGGTTTGTGTGTATTTAGTGAGTCATACAGCTTTATAAGAGGAAATAGCTTTTCATTTTCTTATTCATTACAAAAGGCTTTGCTGTACATAAGTCAATAAAGACACAATCAAAATGGAATACGCAGATCTTGGTGGAATTAGGAGTTTGAGAGAAAGGCAGAAACATTTACATCAGAATCTTGACTGTGCCACTGAATGAAGAGGATCCAGTATGGTGACATATGTAGACCATATGTGGAATATGGACTATGGGGCAGATCTAAGGATTGTTTTCTTGCTGTATGTAGGTGGCAAGCAGTGGCTAGTCCAGGTGATCACACTGAGCATCACTGCCATTAACATACCCATACACACTACATATTTATTTCTGCCCTTTTTGGCTGGGAAAAGAAAAGAAAGAAGTGCCACTTCATTGCCCCACTTCAGTCCAAACTCTTAATCCACCTGGCTTGTTCCATATTGTTTTCTTTTTAATGAATGTATATTTTGGTAGGAGAAAAGCCAGTATAGTAGGGTAGTTAGAATAGACTAGGGAAACAACTTCTGGATTCACGTCTTGACTCTTCCACCCACTGGTGATCTTAGTAGCGGATAAACTGGGTCACTTAAATAGTAGAAACTTATTTCCTCACAGTTTTAAAGCCTGGAAAGTCCAAAATCAAGGTGCAGTCAATTTAAGTTTTGGTGAAGGCTCTGTCATGAGCTTGTAGATATCTGTCTTCCCAGTGGGGTGGAGAGACAGAGGGGGGTGGAGGTGGTGAGAGAAAAAGCTCTTATAAGGACACTAATCCATTCAAATAGGGCCACATCCTTATGATCTCATTTAACTTTAATTGGTTTCTTAGAGGACCCATTTCCAAATACAGGATTAGGGCTTCAATGTAAGAATATGGAGAAAACATCATTCAGTTAATAGCACTGAGCAAGTTATCTAAATTTTGTTTCTTGTCTGCAAAATAAAATGGCAATCATACCTACTTCAGACTTTGTATTAAGCAATCAATAACACCTCTGTAAAGGGCTTAGTACTGTACTGTGAATATTACCTTTCATTAACATAGAAGTAAATTCTAGGGCTTCATTCTATTAGGGCAACCAAGAAGGATCAGAGACTTGAGATTGTTGGAGTAGAGAAAGGAATGTAAAAACCAGTTCTCTGGCTGAAAAGAAGTAGCAGAAAAGAGACAAGAAAGAGAACTGATAAGAAAACAGACTGCCCACTACACTGATGAACATTCTGGCTATTAGAGAATTTTTCCTTACGTTGAACTAAAACTCTAAGATTTCCACCCATTCACCTAAGTACTGTCACTGTGTAGTGTTCTCTGCCATGACACATGGAGTGAGCCCATGCCCTTTTCCATAAGACAAGTCTTTGAAAATGGTGATTATGTTCCCCACCTTAGCCTTATTTCTCTGCCTAAACATCCCCAGGTCTTTCAATGATCCTTACATGGTAGAGTTTCCAGTCCCTTCTCCATCCTGGTCAGTCCTCTCTGGACACACTCTAATTTGTCCATGTTCTTCTTCAAATGTGGTGTCCAGAAAGAAATACAATACTCCAGATGTGGACTGACCAGCGCTAATTACAATGGGAATATTAACTCCTTTGATCCACACAGTGTATTTCTATTAATGTAGCCTAAAACAACAAAACTATTTCAACTGCCACAACTCTAGATTTTCATCTTGCATTTATGGTAAATTATAACTCCTTGGTTTGGTTTTGCTTTGTTACTATTATTAAACTAGGACTCTTTCATCTTGTACTTTTGTCAGTGGTTATTTCACTTAAATACAGGAAGAAAGCTGACTAAACGGTGAGACAAAGTCTTTGTGGGCAGAACTATGTCTAACCCATCATGGTATTCCAGAGCCTAGCACAGTGCCTGACTCACTGATGTCTTAACTATATCTTCCACCAGCTGCCTTTCACCACCACAAGAGCTTAAGAAATAAAGGTACCAAAGATGCACCAGGAAAATGCTTGATGTTAGTCCTAACTATAGCAATGGTACCCAAGACATACTAACAGCTCCCAAACTGGCAACCTGCACTGGAACATCTCTGATCTTTATAGAACTTTTGTGAACTTATCCAAACAAGTCTATCTGATGACAAAGACAAAGCATTCTTTTTTTTTTTTTTTTTTTTTTTTGAGACTAGGTCTCACTATTTTTGCCCGTGGTACCACAGACTCAAACAATCCCCAGCCTCAGATTCCCAGGTAGCTGGGATTACAGGCGCACGCCACTATGCCCAGCTATTTTTTTGGAACTAGGGCTCATTGTAGGCCCCAAGCGGGACTTGATCCGCGATCCCTAGCCCCAGCCACTTCATAGGCTGAAGCTTACAGGAACGAGCCACTGTGCCTGGCGACAAAGTATTTTTTTAAAAAAGGCAAAGGAAAGAAGAGCAAGCAGAGAGACAGCATAAAAATGCTCCTCAGTGCTATGCCAACTCTAATTGCATTACCGCTCTCACTACTTCTACCCCTTCTCCTTTGTTCTCCTTGTGAGAGGAGGGGGAAGACTTGAGCGCCCCCTAGAGGTCAGAGTTTGGGATTGATAAGAGATGTTGTATCTTGACCTGATCTTACGTTCTTTGTGGATATTGATTTGGGGAATCCAGCGAACTCTTGGAACCTCTCAACCATCAGAGAATTGTAGAATCAAGGGAGAATCAAACCAATCTGGAGATTTTAAAAGGCGCATCAATGTAGGTAACTCAGTCCAAGGAAGTTATTGCCCCACTCACTTTGAGCACTAACTACCTCTTTCACTTGCTTTTGTCAACTTTGCACCCCAAGCAGGCTTCCAGGTCTTGCATGGGCTTGACTTGGACTTTAGTTTTCACAGTCACTATTTGTTCATCCAAGCTGAGAGCTGTGTGGAAGTTAGGAGTACACTGATAAAAGAAATTCAGCTTAATGCTTACCATCAGGGGAAGGATAAAGATAACTCATAAATAAATGAAATTTCAATCAAGAGAAGTGCTACAAACAAAGGGATTTGGGGTCACAAGGGAAGGCCCAGTGTCCAAGATGCCCTTTGAAGTCAGTAGAAGAATGAGACTGGGAAACCAAGTAGGAACCACTCTCATAGGCTCTGAACACTGTTCTCCAGAATTTAGATATGTGTTTCTCATAAGCAGTGGCAAGTCTGTGAAGCTCCAATTTGTACTTTAGGAAGTCACCTGGACAACTTGTATATAGAGGATAACTTGTAATCATGAAGAATTGGAAAGAATTTAATTCATCTGATACCAATGGCAGGTTGATATCAATTGGTGACTCATATATGGCATTGCCTTGATGTGTTTGATAGAAAAATCTAAACCTTAATAACAGTTGCAGAATCTTTAGACAGATAGTGTCAGTCCAGGTGTTCCCAGCATGTTCTCCATGGAACGCTGATCCTCTAAGGTACAAGCAGGGGAGAAGGAGGGGGAACTTTCATCTTCCAATGATACCCCAGGAAATGATACTTTAGGTTATCTCTCCTGCAGAATGATCTGATAGGTAAGTCAAAGTAGAAAAAGAAAAGTTCTCTGTGTTTCTAAAACAAGGAAGACATACAATGTTAGACAGATGCAGACATATCATCTACTACTCTCCCTCTGATGGCTCTCTTTGGGTTAGTATAACTAAAATGGGTGAATTTGGTCTTCTCTGAGCACAGAACTATGAATATGGGGAAGCGCCAGTTTCAATTTCAACTAAACAACAGGAAGAAAGGAATTCATATGCTCAAGAATTGGCTCTGTGATGATCAAACCCTCCCCTGAAGATGAAGAGGAGCTTCAATAGTCAGGCTAAGACAGAAAGAGGAGTGCAGACTGGAAACATTCAGCCGATGGGGAAAGCAATGCCCTCAAGAACATGCTTGACGATCGAGAGGGAGAAGCTGAGTCTGACATCCATCTGGGTCTGAAAAGAAGATCCAGTAGATTGGACCCCAAGTAAATTTGAAACAGTGGAAAGTTGGATCAAGGGGTGAGTGAGACAAAAGGGTCTAGATCATTTTCCATGTCAGAGATAGGGAGGTCAGAGCACCTCCTTTTGAGAAGGGCCATGTGGTGCCAAGAGGCTGGTAGTCCTCTTGAGGCCACAGAAATTGGTAAGCAAGATCATCCACACACCGATGACTGAATCTTCCCTCTGGACTATCAGCTGCTGGGCAGGTATCATCTGGTTCATCCCAGTGACCCCAGCACCCCCACAGAACTTGGCACAGCTATAGGTGTTCAGTCAAGATTTTCTTCACAAATGGCTGTCTAGCTTCCTCTGAAAGAAGTGACCCTTCCCAACTCCCACCTTTCTTGGGGTCTAGATTCTTAAGGAGGTTCTACTTAGACATGAAACTTTGGTGTAGAGTGATCTTTCTAGGTACAACCCAATGGGAAGATGTAAGGCCCTCATGTTCATCAAGATCTTAAATTTTGGTATCAGTAGTGATGACACCCACTGGCAAAACCAGCCAGCGAAACAGCACAATTCACACACTCAACTTTTCTACCTCTTTTGTCTACTTCATTAAAACACTGGGCTGAACTATTAAGAAACTGAAAGAGCAGAAAACAAAACACAGACTCAGAGTATGGCCTTCCTCTGAGGACTCTTAGGAAATTTTGAACAATATTAGACTTCTTGATCTGCAGTTTAACAAAAATCTAAATTCTAGATTTGTTAAATTGTGTTGTTTTACATTGTTCTCTGATCTGATTCTCCTCTCACATAAAGAGAGGAGTGAATGCTCTTGAATGATCCCAAGATGTCACACACTATGGGTGACTGATGCCCAGAGTAAGTGTCAAAGAGAAGACAATGCAACCAATAGGGAAACTGCTCAGGGTCCCAGAAGATCAGAAATCCAGCATGGCGGCACTTCCTGCAAAGCAGGAAGAGCCCTTCAGAACCACTTCCTTGGCTTTATGACCACCTGGAGGACTGAGGAGCAGATTGAGGCAGATTTGCAGGGATCTGGGAAGAGAAGAGACTGGGACATTGGCACTCAAAACTAAAGCATGTGGATCACGTTTTGCTGTGAGTGTACTTAGAAGCTCTGACTGGGGCTTGACATGGCTACGGTGGTACATGTCATGGGAGGTAGATTATCATTTCTTTAAGCAGCACACAAAATGGGAGGGGAAGTTAGAAAGCAAGTAGATGCTTCGGGACCTGCTGCAAGCGAGGTGAGCAATGGCACAGAGATCCAGAAACATCTTTATTTGGTTTGGGGTTGTAACTTAGCAGCCCAGGTGTGACTGATAACATTCTGAGATGATCACCTCACCCCTGGGCACACACCCATTGACAAGAGAGCAGTGAGCTCAGCTGAGAGAATCAAGGCCCCCTGCCCCCCACGGCGACACATGGTGTGCTGAGCAGATAAGCAGGAACCAGGCCACTGCCTGATGGAAAGACCAGATGATTTGTGCTCAGACCCCAAGACGGATGCTTAGCTGGGCCGGTGCCTCCACGATCCTCCCTGACCCACCGCTGGTGCAGGGGAGTGCTCAGGTGAGCCCCTGTCCTCAGACTCTCTGAGTTCCATGCCTGGGAGGCTGCCCCAGTGGCCCTCTGTTTGGGGACATCCCCTGTCCTGCTCAGAGACACAGAGTGACAGAAGAGGTCATGCTTAGTGTCTGAAGAGGAGTTAACGAATTGCAAATTTCTCCAAATTGCAGAGGGTGACCGCACTTCCTAATAAGGTCCACCATCCACTAGGGCTACAACAATGTCAGCTCTGGCCAGGAAAAGACCTTCAGACTTTCTCTTCCCTAAGGGGAATGTCCCTAGAAACTTAACAAATCAGATGGGCACCACACAGCCTGTGCCAGATCCTGGGGCCACAGGGAGAAAGTGGACAAGACTCTAAGCTCCAGGCACTGCCAGGCTGAAGACCTCAAGCCTGCAGGTTTTGGCTTTGCCTGGGGGGGCTGGAGTAAGGAGTGACTGCTCCACGCTCATTCATCAGCAGGTATCCGAGGCACTGTGCTACCTCGCCCTGGTTGTGGCAGCGTAGCAACCTCCAGCTCTCTGCACCCCCCGAAACCTCATTCCACTGAGCTTCTTCCCTTTGACCTTAGCTGAAGCTTGCAGACATGCCCACCAACTGCGTCCAGCATTTCTCATTCCTCTTTATCTCAGGTGGAGGTGAGCTTGACGTAGGAGTGGCACCGGGTCCCACTGCCTCCACACCCTTGCTCTTCCCTCCACCTGCGGGAGTCTCTTCCCCTTTGGGGTCCGACAGTGATGCCCTGCCCCCACTCCCACCCCACCCCCGCATTCCCCCCTCAGCTGTGCACTGCCCAGTTATAGAGAGAATTCAACCAATCGTATGGGCCAGCTCAGAATCCCAACTTATCCTGCCCGTTTTCACTTCTGATTTTCTCATGTCTGTGTCCACTCTCTACAACACGGCCCCGCAGTCGCTTCTTCTTGCTGTGTGTCCGTCTGACCGTCCTTCTGTCCACCTTCTCCCACTCCCACCTTGTACTATTTAAAACGCACATGTAACTGTGCTACTTCCTGCATGGCTGTGACCTCAGAGATGCAGCTAGTGTTTACTGAATGAACACTTAAGACGGTTGGTCATCTGGACCAAGTCCTAAAACTGTCCCCATTCTACAGCAAAGGAAGCCGTCCTGGAGACTGACACTGTCACTCAGTAGCTCCGGAGGAATTCAGTGATCCAGCCATTCAGTTCCATTTGTCATTGACAAAGATGTCATTATGATCTACTGGCATTTCCAGTGCCGTTTGCCCCGGGCCTGGGGAAGAGAACATGGCCTCGTCTCCTGGAAGTGAAGTGTGGGGAGTGCGAGTGATATGACTCATGTTCCGATGGGCGTGGTTGAGCGTGCAACAGCATTTGCACTTCTCTGGGCTTTCCTCCCCGCTGCAGGAGACCCCGCAGCTTCATGTGATGGTGACTCACCAGATGACAGACCTGGTCTGCCTAGGTGAGCCTGATCTGAGAGCCTCCCACCCACCCGCAAGCGTGAAGCATGAGAAGAAAAACCTTTGTTTTAGGAAATTCTTAGCCACTAGGACTTGGTTCTATCACACATGCGCAAAGTGCTAAGTGTGGCTGCTCTGGATAAAGGCGTGGCCCAGTAGAGAGTGACCCCCTCCCCCCACCGGCAGGCGTGATACAGTCACCTCAGTTATAAGAACCGTGTTCTGAGCTGGGCGTGGTGGCAGACATCTGTAATCCAAGCCTGGGAGGCAAGAGGCCAGGGATCGCTAGAGTTCATGGGTTTGAGACTACCCCGAGCAACATAGCGAGACCTAATCTCGAAAAAGCTGCCCAGCAACATGACGGGCACCTGTGATCCCAGCTACCTGGGAGGCTGAGACTGGGGATGGCTTGAGTCTGTGAGATGGCGACTACCCTGGGCAACATAGCCAGACCTAGTCTCAAAAACAAACAAACAAACAAAACAAGTTCTGGCCTTCTTGCCAAAGTCTTCTTATGCCCCAATTTAGTCCATTGCATTTACTAACTGCACAGGCTCAAGTAAGTTGCTTATCTCTCAGTCTCCATTTTTTTATTGATAAGAGAGTTGAAGGTTCATAAGACAGGTCAAAAGACACCTCCAGAAGGCATGGGAGGTGCCTGACACCGTGCTGAGTGCCAGCTGATCCTAAAAGCATCTTTTCTACCTCACATTGAGGGTTTGCCCTGACCAGGAGCTGTCTAGGACAGTCCTCCAGAACCTAATGCTGGAAACCAACCTCTGCTGGCCCCACCTCTCCTCTGCCACTCCAGATGCTGTGACCTTGGGAAGATACAACTTACCTTGTCTGTCTCCATTTTCTCACTCAGTGAAACAAGGGTATTCATTCCTACCCCCAGGCCTGCTGGGAGGGCTAAATAGTGTGTGATGGAATCAGCTAGATCTGGTTCTAGTCATGGTGTAAAATCTCATTTGCTGTATGATGTCATTTAGTCACTTCCTGCCTCTGTTTCCCCTTCTATAAAGAGAATAGTAAGGTAACTCTCCCCTCATTGAGCTTTAATGAGAAATTGAAATTCAGTACCCATAGTGGCACTGAGCAAATATTAGTTACTCCTAAGAAAACTGACTTATATAGACAGGATTTGATATATAGAGAGATATAAAGGCCTCTCTCTCTCTCTCTCTGTTTGTTCACATATATCAGTTTATAATTATTTATTGATGAGTATTTTCCTCACCTTGAAGATAGGAGTTTAGTCTGATTCTTCCTCAATCTCCAGTGCTAGGAAAGTTGAAAGCACACAGGCTAACTAATTGTATTGAGAAGAAACTGAATAAAGCCACCATTTTCTATTCTCTTCTTTTCATCCACTGAAGAAAACTCAACCTCATGGTCTCAGAACACCACAGGCTCTTCTGGAAACTGTCTAGTTGTCAAAGACATGGCTTCTCACAAATGTAATGTCTGGGCCGCTTCATTCCCTTCCCTGCCCCACCCCCCCACAAATGGAGAAAAGGGGAGGGGGTGGAGAAGGGGAAACTCCCAAATTGCTTGAGCCTCTAGGTCGTGTTTTCCTGCTGTTAGAGAGGTTTTGTTCTTGATTTAAAGAAACAAAACAGTTTCCAAGGAAAACTCATTTTGTCATGGTTCAAAACCACTTCGTGTGTGGTGTGATTGCCTCTGCTGAGCTTTCAACTTTCTAAACTCCTCCGAGGTTGGAACAGCTCCGGAGCCATGGGGCCATTGAGTATGTAACAAGTTGTTCCTCTGCAGAACCCACCACAGGCTAGAGAATCCACAGGAGTAAATCATTAGCCCTGGGTTTCTATCCAGAGCCACATCAGGAGCATCCTACCAAGAGGATCCGCCCAAGTCTCTCAACCATGGGCCTCTTTCTGGAGAAAGTGCAGGATCTGTGACCTGACACAGACACTGAGTTCTGGACAGGTGAGGTGAGTGTGTCTGACTGGTGACACGAGTACCTCTGAAGAGCTCTGTGGTCAACAGTTGGGGTGCTTTTTCTTGCCTGAAGGAAAAACTAGCAGAATCTCAGATAACAATGACCTGTCCTCACACTGCATGACAGCAGAGGACACCTGTTCTCCTCAACCCCCACCCATTTAACCACCCACCCACCACCCACCCTACAATGTGCTAGACTGCTCAGGATACCCAAAGGAAAGATCTGTCTTCACATGGAATACTCATGAAATGTATCTTAAAGTGTTCCATACGTGACCTGGGTATTTTGAGCCTTTTCTTGAGAGGAATCGAGCCCCAGCCATGGGATTCATAGATGCAGCCTCTTGGGGGAAGTGAGGCACCTCTCTTTTGTACCAATACCAGGAAGAAAAGAACTCATGGGCCTTTTTAATAGTATAGCTTGAGAGTTAGCTTAAACCTGTGCAGGATGCTGCACGGATCAATTTTGTGTCTATAGAGAGCTAAACTTTCTAGCAGAATTCTCTTTAAAACTGATAACATGCCTTGAATGAAGTGAGTCACCTGTCACAGGAATTTTTAAACAAAATAAACACCAGGCAGGAAAGTTATGGAAGAGAGTCAAACAAATGAATGTCGATGCCAGAAAATGTTAGCTATCCCTTTCAATGCCAAAGTGCCATAACTGGGTAACAAACACCAAGAGCTGAGTATGAGCTGTTCTTGAGGTACCCATTAGTCGTTGTACTCAGCCTTATCCAGGAAACAACTCTGTCCTTGTGATCACCTAGGATGCTGATTCAGAAGCACAGGCAGTCAATGCTTACATTCTCATCTATGCTTCGTGTCTTTCACAAGTTGTGGAAGGGTTGGACTCCACCCCATGTCAATCACAGGGATCCAGGTTGACAGAGGCTGTACTTTGTGACTTGTCACAGGTCACAAGGACAAGTGAGAGAGTCATGTACTCACTCCTCAGTTTCTGCCTGAATGTGACACTTGTCCATGCTGTTTGACCTGATTAAAGCAGGATTTATCTCCTAAGGAAGGAAGTATAATTTTACAGTGTCCACAGGCAGGAGAAGCAGAAATATTGATAAACAGATCTAATATCTATTGTGATAAAAATATAAAACATCTCAATGTGTAATCAAAGACTAAATAAAAAGGTGAAAATGAGTGATGAATGAATGAATAAGAAGTCTATGTGAGATGAATAATAAATGAAGATTTCATGGCAGAGGTAGACTGTGGATACACCGTTCAAAGTGGAAAAGGTGCAGAGAGGAAAAGAACATCTCATCAGAAGTGAGAACAACAGAGAAAAATGGGAAGAATACTAAAATGTACGTACCACCTATTCTGTTCCAAGCACTTTGGGGAAGTTTTACATTTTATAATCTCAGTTTTATAGAGAACCAGTTCTCAAATGGACCATGAAGCTTATTCTTCCAAAAAAATAATATCTCCAACAAATTCAGAGTTGGCCTTCAAACATGAGTATTCTTCGTTTCAAAGTTTGTGAAATTTTTTGTTACCATCAGAAAGTAATAAGCATTATATCTTCCCTAAGCCAAAAGAAAACTCTATTATCTAAAACAGCCCTGGAGAATAATGGGAGATGAAGTTGATGGAACACTTTGGCTATGGATTAACTTTGAAGCTGATAAGAAAATCAGTGGGGAATGACTGAAATCCAGTTTAAGTCTATAACCCGCATACTTTTGGCACACCTACTGCTATACTATTACAGGAGGCATAGGTCTTACTAAAATATACTCTACCTTCTAGGAGATTACAAAACCTTAGAAAATAAAGATTAGAGTAAATAAAACATAGAAAAAGTACAAAAACAGAAAAATTACAATAAATAAAAATAAAAACAGAAAATAAAAATGACAGGTAGAAGCTGCTGTTTCATATCAGAAATAATATTACCAGGTGTAAAGATGGGAAATGCCCAGTTGAGGTAGGTGTCTCCTCTTTCTCTTCTCATAAGGCAAGAGAAAGGGAAATAATACATTGACCTAATGTTTTCAGGCAGGTCATGAAAGGAATGAACACATCAGACACAATGGAGATGAAGGAATGAACACATCAGACACAATGGAGCCCAACAGAAGAATAAACTAGTAAAACTCATCAAATTCTTTTCAACTATTTCATGAGTTCACCAAAGAGTAGTTCACCTCTTGCCTGTCACAGGATCTTCCAGATCCTTTCTGCAGTATGTGTTATAATGAATAAAATCCAAGAGTCAACTAACCTGACTAACTGATGATGATGATGATGATGATGATGATGATGATGATGATGATAAGAATAATACCCAACATTTTCAGAAAGCTAACTGACCCCTATGGGTCAAACATCATGTCTTCTACTCTTCACAATACTAGATGAGAAACCAAAGGTTCAGGACCTTATCCAACATCACATAGTTGATAATTGTTAGAGTCAAGATTCAAACCAGGTCTCTCATACCCCACAGTACTACATTGAAGTTAAGGACTATATCTAAATTGGAGTTGCCAAGGATGACTCCAATTTTCTAGGTAATAATGAATTTGATAAGAAACTTCTTACCAGTGCAATATTCTAGGAGTATGAGTGACCATAACATCCTGCCTTTTTATAGCTCACTACCATTTCTAAAAAACCTCAGCAATCCATTCAACTCCTTCAATTTGTTTCACAAATGAGAATAAAATATATCCAAAGGGTCTCTAATAAGTACTACCCATGCAAAGTCCTCTTTTCACTTGGGTTGCAATTAATTCCCACCTTGCAGACAGACAACTGGGAATAAGGAACTGAGGTGACAGATAGAGCTCACTAACTTCATGAGGAAAAGTTCTGAGAGACAGAACCAGGTAATTGAGGCTCCCTGTTGAAGACTCGGTTTGTGAAGCTAATGCATACTCAGCATGCAGGGGGACATCTCCTGTAGACTAGACAGACTCTAAGGGAAGGGGCCTGTGTCTAGCTTCCATTCAGGGACTAGAGTCATTACTCTCTGAAGAAATGAAAAGTCAGAAGGGAAAAATCTTGATGAAAGAGAGAAAATGGTGGCAATATTTTATTACCATCAACAAAATATTACAGTGACACGCTGGTGTTTAACTAAACCCAGCCTCCTTTCTGCAACCCCATCCTTCAAGTCAAGGACACAGCAGAAAACTTCAAGCTTAAGAGGATGAGTCTTACATACAGTTTCCCTCCCTGTACATTATTTTCAGTTTGTGGAGAACACCGTCATTAGTGAAGTTCATGAGGATTAAACAAATAATGACATAATCCCTTCAGTTGGGTAATTGTTACCAGAATGAGAAAAGACACAGTTTTCATTCTTCCAACCCTCAAGGAAACTTATGTTTGTCACTTCCTGCCAGTGTTTTCTTTCCCTGCCTTTTGAGCCTTGATTTTGTCACCACGCATGAGAAGTTAGTAAGAAGTAGTGACCCTTTATTTCTACCTGGCAAGCCAAGGAGTCCTAGAGAATTCCTTCTAGCTTCTGGCTGCAGTCAGGGGACCTTGATTCATTCTTTTTATCTAGCATTTTGGAATTCTTATTCCCAGGTCTGTCTCCTGCATGGAAAGAAGATCATCAAGGACTCCACACTCAAATAAAATAAAATAAAGACCTACACACTCAGCAAATGTTCGCCTTTAAAAGGTAGAGACTCCAAAAGAAGGAATCCATGAAGAACCAGGGTTGCTGAAGGCAGTTGTCTTGTCTGAACTTCCTACTCCAACTCAAAGCCAAGGTCATATTCTGCACCCCACAATTTCCCACCACGTTCTTTCTTGACCCTCCTTTTGAGTTTTCCTCCTGGAAAACAGAGCCAAGGAGAGCAACTATGTTGTCTACAGCAAGTTGAGGTTTATGCCAAGGGCTTGAAATGACCCCTCTCTGTCACCATGCCACCTAAGAAGCTGCCACCATACAAGGTGTTCCTCCCAAACAAAAGCTATGCGTGCTGTCTCCATCTCTACCATTGCTATGACCTGTTAGTTCTCTACAACCAGCCGCACAAGGAGGAAACTATTCCCCAGTTTGGATTTTGAGCTTCCTGAAGACCTGTGCACTGTTGGTTTTCTCTTTCAGTTATCACCACTCAGGATTAGGGCACCACACAAGCCAATGAAATCCTGAAATGAGAAGAGGTAGGAGAAAAGCCCTTAGCGGTAAAAACGAAGGGTGGCAGGGGACACTCTTCCTCTGCTGCAGACCTCACTCCCTGTGTCCCCAGAATACCGAGAGCACGGAAGCACTGGTGATATCCATGGAGAAGTTACAGTCAGACCATGGCATCGGAACTGTGCTTTGTACACAGGACACTTTTGCACAGTCTATGGAAATGGATTGCCACGTTACTTGAAAACAGTTCTCTTTCAAAGGCAGCCTCAGACAGCCTGTTTAGATTTCCAAAACAGCTGTGCCTATAATGCTTAGAAACTCACACTCCAGCACATCAGAGCCGTCTCCACTGGGTTTGCTGCCAACAACTCAGAACTGACCAAAGGAGAGGAACAGTGCGCATAAATAAGAGGAATAAAACCCATATAATTGTTCCCTTGCTACAGCACACACTCTTGCTCCCCTTGCTCTACTTCTTCTATTAGATTTTTTCCAAAAATGGTGTTGTCTCCCCAGCATTCTCCGTGATGGAATGGAGGGAGTCACACAGGCCAGTAGCTGGGGTGTAAGGGTGGGTGGTGACCTCTTTCCGGCAACCTCTTTCCAAGAACCAACAAGCCAAGTCCCACATGCCCTGAACATTCCTCTCCAAACTCAGGCCATTTTTTCCATCACAGAAAATGCTCCCAAACCTACAAACCCTGATCCCGGATGGCAGAGCTGAAAGTCAGCAGGGTCCTTAGAGGTAGTCCCGGGGGATACTCCTCCCAACTCAGGAATTTTCTGGTCCTCCTGGTTGGGGTTCATCTCCCAGGGTGAGGGTGCCTTCCCATGACGAATTTGCCACCTCAAGGGGCAGTCCAGGCCTCTTACTTATTAACTCTTCTCCATGTTGCTTCTCTGTAACTCAAACCATCAGACCCATTCTACGCTCTGAAGTCTCAAAGAATAAATCAAATTCTTCTTTTCCGTGGCAGACATTCAAATATGTTAAAACCCTTGTCAGGCCTCCTCTGAGTCTTCCTTCTTTGGGCTAAAGAGTCCCCGTGTCCTGAAACAGGTCTGCCTGTAACACGATTGTCAGGCTCTTCAACCCTTCAAGCCCCACTGACCGTGTTCCTGCCTGAATGTGTCCCAGATAGGAATCAAATCCTCTGGATGTGGTTCGCTGATTTTGGAGGATGCTGGAACTGTTACCTCCCTTATTCTTTGTTCTTTAAAAAAAATGAGATCATAGAATTCTACAGTTGGGCTATGTTTTTCCTGCCTTTACTGACTTTGAAGTCACCTTTGCCTCATCCTAGAATTTGTTTTTTTTTTTTTGAAATCTTACCCTCAAATTTACCACTGAAATGTTTACCTTCAGAGTTTAAAGGCTTGATTTTCACCCAGTTAACAAATCATGTAGCCCTCCAAGGAGAAGTGACAGCTATTCCAAGTCCAAGGTAGAATTGATAAGTTAGCAACCCTTTAATAAGTGTTTCTATGTGCATGCTTTAGTCTATACCCTTTTCATGAATTAACACCTTTAGTCTTCACTTCAATCCTAATGTGCAAATATGGCTAGCAGCCTTACTTTACTGGTGAAGAAACTGAGGCACTAAGAGATTAAGTAACTTCCTAAGGTCACTCAGCCAAAATGGCAGCAGATTCCTGGCCAGCACTCAGGACCCAGAGCCCAGGCCCACTCCCACTGCTGTCATGGCACTGCTGGAAGACATCAAGAGACTTCCCCCTACATCATCATCAGCTCAACCATCAGCACATGTTAGGACTAAGTGGTTAACCAACTGAACATTCAACATTTGTACTATCGTTTAACCTCTAGCCACCATCCGCTGCATAAGAATATTATAAGGAACTCTGCCAAGTGCTTTGCTGAAGTCAAAATGTTCTGTGTCTATAGCAGCCCCTCCATCTGCAAGTTTAATAAATCATCAAAGAAAATGACTTGGTTTGGAATGACTCGTTCCTAAAGGACCTTGCAGATCCAGTACTTGCCCGCCCTCCCTCCGGCCCTGTAAGCCAAGCTGGCTCCCCCTACACCACTTAGAACTCTCCCCACCCCCCAGCTGTTCATGATTATCACAAAGGGCTTTTCTTGCTTGTTCTAGTCTAGTCCAGTCCAATCTTGCTCCCAAACCCTCCATTGCCTGGTCTAATTCCTTGGCATTCTAATCCCAACTTTGATCCTTTCATCTCAAGTACTGTATCTACAACTGTGCTCTATGGAGTATTCCTTCCACCAGAGAATAGGTTTGGGGTTTTTTTAGAGTGAGTCTTGTGCTTAAGAAATTCAATTGGTTTTATTACTGTGAAACTCCCAATATGCTAATAAGGTCCATAATGTAGTTACAGTTAGATTGATATTCTATGGAGAATTTCAAATTAGTTGAATCTGTGTTGGGCACACACAAACACACACACAATCAAGACAATGTATTGGTTTATATTACGTAATAGTGTTGTATACGGGCACCAATACCTAGTTCTTTGAATAAACGCTCACAAATCACCTGTGTTTTTAGTGCATTCTAGAATATGTCAAGGATACAGGGAAAGAGAACCAATTGGTCAGTGCCAAAATCTATTTAACTCTTTTTCAAGAAAACATAATATATGTGTGTCTCCATTGGGGTGGAAGTGATTCTTACATGCCTCGGATAAATGTTCTCTGGTCTTGGAAATCTGAACTGAAAATAACTACCTCTTACTAAAATTGGACCTTAATTTACCCTTAATTGTGCTTCTCTTTGTAGATTGATCTTTGTTTCCCTTGCTTCTGCAGCACCTTTAGAATCTTGCTAAATGTCATGGTCTCAAGGTAATAAAGCCTCAGCTGATCACATTATTTTAAATTCCACTGCCTCCTAATACTCTCCACCAGTTTTTCTGCATTATTTTTCTCAATGGTCCAACACTTTCAAATGTAGGCGAGTTGCTCACTTTCTTGATTGACTTTCTCTACAAGAAGATACCATTGCACCTACAGCACCCATAATTGTAGCTAAAGGAGGATCCCAATACATTTGTGTTGAATAAATGGAGTTAATAATAAATAATAGCAGCAATCATTTTTAAAAATGCACCTGGACAGTATTCTGTTTAAAATGTTAACATGTTAGTGGGAAGGAACTCCCATTATACACTCATGTTGCCTTCTTTGCTTTTCTTTTATAGCACTAATTATATTTTGTAATTACAATTGCGTTTGTGTGATTATTTCATTTTATCTCTCAAACTGGTCATAATGAAAATAATCACTTTTACCCTCACTGCTCAGCAAGATACTCAATCATGAATGAAATGGGTTAATTCATGTTCATTTTTACTCTGATGCTATGGTCTCAAATCCCACTGTGGAATCCTGGGATTTCAAATGGACCTACGTGGTTCTTTACCCAGGGTGAAAGGTAGGGGATACCTGAGAAATCATGAAATTAACAAAGGGGATATCCAAAGCAAAGTCAGAAGTCACTGGGTGAGCAGAACTTTTGTATGCCCAATGTGCTGGCTACCTGGCGACTGAATTTTACAGCCATTTAAGTCACCACCAACAAACCAGTAACCTGACACTTAGATTTGGGAAAATGGAAGGGAAACACCAAAGACTGATAACCTCTATTGGATCTCAGTTACAAAGAGGACAATTCTTTGACTTCCTTAGAATGCAGTCATCTCCCTTTTGCATGCTTTTACTTTCCCCTTTAAAAGAAATGTGTTACTTTACCTACAGGAGGCAGCTCTACCTATATAACTTTGTACATCCCCTCCCCTCATCCCACAATAGCAAACTCCCACCCAAACTTCTGGTACAGCTCCTGGGTTCATTCCCTAAGGAATTAACCTCAAATAGAACCTTTCTGTTTTCATTTGCAGATAAAGCTCTGACTGGGGGTTGAAAGAATCTTTGACAACAAAGGCAACCAACAGCCTGGGACCTGAACCCAGGCAAGTTAAACAACTCACTGGTTTTTGCTTCCCACCTGTACTTGCAACCAGACCTCAGTTCTACAGTTTGCTATTTCAATTTTTTTTAATTGTACTGACCCAAGGCATGTCATCCAGCAAGAAGCAAAGTTCCTAAGAGCACAAAAAGCAAGAAAAGTGAACTACAAGGTCTAGCGTAGAGCTTAGTAGAGTGGAAAGAGGAAGCACCAGACTGCTTGGCCTCATCAGCAGATCATGTGGCAGAGTGGGGTGGGTTAGACAATGAGAAGGAAGGGAAGAGACCCAAAATCAGAGCTTCCCATCGCAGAAATTTGAGGAGGAGGCAACAATCAGTCTCAGTACTTTCATCAGCCTTTTGGCCAGAATGTGTTTTTATGGAGCCAAAATGTGTTCTTAGGAGGCAGGAAATAGGGATGGAATTACTAAGATTCAGAACCCCAGGAGAGAGACAGTCTACACTGTGAGCTCTATGTGCCAGTCAAATTACCTAGAATTTGATGACCCTTCAGTTCCTTCTATTCTGTAAGAGGTGAAAGAACCAAAGGTTTTGTTATGGGCTGAATCTTTCTTCCCACAATTTTTTATATTGAATCTTTAAACTTCCTATCTCAGAATGTGACTCCATTTGAAGAGAGTTTATTTAAGGAGGTGACTGACTTACAATGAGGTCATTCTTTGGGGCGGCCCTAATCCAATTTGATTGGTGTCCTTATGGAAAAAGGAGATTAGGATACAGGCACACACAGAGGAAAGAACATCTAAGAACACACAAGAAGCAGCTGTCTACAAGACGAGAAGGGAGATCTCCAGAAGAAACCAACATTGCCAATACTTGGATCTTAGGACATCTGGACTCCAGAACTGAGACAGTAAATTACTGCTGTTTAAGTCACCTGGTCTGAGGTACTTTGTATGGCAACCTAACCGTGGATTTCCTTCCCTAGAAAAGTGTTCCTCACTCTTGCTGCCTAATCTAATAATTTAAGATCCTTTCAAAATAAACTCATGTCTGAGTTTCACCCCAAGTCAAATAAGAATCTGTAGCCAGAGAATCAAGCTCCCTGGGGATTCCACAGTACAGTCAGGGTCTGCGCCTTACATAGTGATAGATATATTGTTCCATTCTTCACTACAGACTGGTACTTATGTGAGGTGGAAAGGGGAGGATATGGCATATCTCCTTAGGCAAAGAAGGTATTTTAGTATGCTCTTTGTTTGACAGTGGCTGCCCTAGTATCTGATAAACAGCAGAGTCATTATTAGAGTCTGTATACATAACTTCATCATTATTGGTTAGTTAATTTGTCTTTATCCTTAAATCAGTAAGAGTACATCTTTGAGAACTATTTTTCCAGAAGATATAGGTAGGCATATTTTCTGAGCCATTTTACATCAGAAAATGGTTTTCTTTTACCTTCACACTTGAAAAGTAACTTAGTTGAGAACATGCTCTTGAATCACTGGGTTTAGTGTATGATTTTTCTTTTTTTGGTATTTATTGATATATACATTTCATTATTATCTCTTCTGGTAATTAAAGTTGAAGAGAATAAAATATAAACTTAATCTTGGTTAGTTTGTAAAATATTGGGTTTTTCTTCACATTATTATTTGGAGTGTTCTTATTTATTCTGTAATTTAGAATTTTTTTTGATAGAGTAACATTATCATATTTATTTCTATTTTGTTTTTATTTTCTTTTGTTTGCATATATATATATATATATATATATACTATAATTTAGAATTTTAGTCCAAAAATAATCTAAGCAAGAAACTTTTATTACTTTTTTCTTCCTGGAACATAATAACCCCTTGTGACTTGCATACATCAATTCTTTATCAGAGTAGGCAAAGGTCCTATTTCTTTTCTTGCGTATTTGATTTTTTCCTGTTCATTTCCCCCCTGATCTCCTCAAAAACATTAATTATTCAAATGTCAGCTATTTCATTAAATTAACTTCATTCAACAAATATTTAAGTGTTAAAGCACACTGTGGTTGTACAACCAATAGCCACTTCTTTCTTCCTAAATATTTGCAGAAGTTCTAATTTGTTTCTAGTATGTGTTCATCCCCCAAACGATTCAGATTAATTCTGCTTTATGTAGGTCAGTCATAGCATACTACAGTCTTTGTGACTTATTGTTCTAGGGAATGTTTTCAAGGATGCTATTGACCAGCAAGAAAAGAGAAAAAGTCTTGGGTAGGGGGGAGGAATTTTCGACAAGTGTTAATTTCTTAAAAGAGACACAACAATCACTTTTTTTTTTTGGTCTGGACATTTGTGCCTGGTGCTATGGCAGTCATCTTGTAACCAGGAGGCAACCAATATGCAATTATAGCAGAGAGAGTAAAACAGAATCTGTCTTTGTTCCATCATTTGTGTATGTTCCTCTGTCTTTTCATTTTTTTTTAATTTTTATAGGTTGAGAGAAAGAACTTTCTTGACTTGGTGCACTGGCCTTAAGTTTACAGGTTGCAGGATACAATCCCAGACTATTTACATAGGATCCTTGGGATTCTATTGCTTCGTAAAACCAATGCCTCTGAATCTATTTAAATGTTAACAGGAGAAGGAGGTAGGAGCCAGGTCAGTAGATTACCAGGAGGTTGCTGTTAGTGGGCATCAAATGTTAAAGCCTCCTAAAGTACTTTAAATACTTGGAATGGAAAGGAAGATTCTAGAGCAACCTCCTCCTCTAGGCCAGTTCCTTGATTAAAGCATCCTGAGTAATCTTGTATTAGTTTCAACCGCTCAGCTGTAGGTCAGCTCTGATGTACAGATTCTGTGACCAGTCAGTAGATGTAGTACTGAAAGAAGGCTCTGGCTGAACGAAAGTCATGAATGGAGTTTTGTTCCCTTTGATCCTGCCAGCAGAGCTTTGCCTTGGGGTGCTTGTTCCTGTTGATAGGGTCCAGGTTCCTCAAACTCTGTTTACTGACAGTGTGCCATTGTCTCAAGGTCACAGTGGTCGGTAGTGTGGATTTCTTCTTGAGGTCTCTTTTCTTACCTTGTAGTCAACTGCCTTCTTACTTTGTCCTTGCATGGTTTTTCTGCTGTGTTATTTTAACTTTGACCCCAGGTAGAAATGAGGAAGCTATGTCACAACTGCAGCTTCTGCTGTAAAGACACAAAGGTGAACTGGTCTACCTCCCCACTAGTTTGGGTTCTGTCACTCATGTTCAAGTGGCCCAAACTCAAGTCAGCTGTCACCACCTAACACAAGCTCTATGCCTGCTGTCACCAAAACTAGGCAAAAGTTCCCCCATATAGGGGTGTAGAGTGTTTCACTCTCTAGTTCTGAGTACCTAGCTGTTATCTGGTAGTAAAGTCTCCACCTTTGTAGGCCTTCTCCACTGGAATTCTACCCTCGGTCGTCGCTGTACCCCATTCTTAGAGTTTGCAGAGGTACCACCTCTGCCCAACATACCAGCTCGGGGAACTTCCCTGTCCAGCTCAGTGCCAGGTTCTGAAGTTCCAGATCTGGGCATGAGCCCTTCAGTCCAACAACGAGCGGCTCCTATGAGAGCACCACTCCTTCTCTTGAACTGTTCTGTATCCCACTCTCCAAATACAATCAGCTTTCCCTACCCCTCTGTCATGTCATCCTCTTGGGACAGACAACAGTCATCCATTCTTCTTCCAGGGACCTTGGTCTTTATTTACGTATAATTCAGTTAAAAATATGTGGAGGAGGTGAGCCCAGAGACTTCACTCTTTTGCCATCTTGCCAGACTCCTCCGCTCTTTTTGAAAGCCAAGAATCTGGCTCTGAATGATATCATTGTATACCATTCAGTCAATCCCAGAGTGATACTACCTCTGGAATTCTTCATATTTAAGAAAATAATTAGCATTATTGTGTAAGCCAGGAGTTGGCAAACTTTATCTGTAAAGGAGCAGAAAGTAAATATTTATGCTCTACAGACCATATGATCTCTTAGGAACTACTCAACTTTGCCCTTGCAGTGTGTAGCAGCCATAGACAATACATAAACAAATGGGAGTGACTATGTAGCAATAAAATTTTATTTACAAAACAGGCAGTAGGCTGGATTTGGCCCTCATTTGTTGACTCCTGGTCTAAGTGATCTTGACTAGGATTTTCCACTAGATGCATATGACTGAAGGATACAAATAGGATGGAGCAAGCCCTGACACACCCTGGGTGCTTAGTCATGAATAACATAGAGTTTCTGAATGCTCAAAGTTAACCTCCAAGACGGGGGAGGTAAGCAAGTGAACAGGCAATCACACAGAATGTGAAAAGTGTTTCTTTGGGGGAGGGCAGGCTTCCTGAGAGCAGAGGCACTAAAGCTGGTGCTGGAGACATTGGGAGGACTGAAGAGGAAACTCATCCACTCGTATCCATCTTCTTGTGTCAGTTTCATTACTTTGTTTCTTTCATCTGTCTTTCTGGAAGACCTTAAGTTTGTTCTTCATATTATTGATTCAGTTTTCCAAACGATAAAATCATCTCTTTATTGTTTCCAAATGGACCTTAAACAATTGCATATTAATTTGCCATGATTTTTTAATTATCTCACCCACTCCAAGTTTATTTTATGCCTTCTTGTTCTGTATCTTAGTATTCTTGTTCTGTATCTTAGTATCTCAGTCCTGTCTTTTCATCTGTTGAAGAACAAAATTCACTCAGACAAATGTAGAGATTTAGTTGGCTTTATCAAACAATTCTTGAATCAATCATCATATCTCACCTAGCAAGTAGAAAGGCAAAGCAAAATGAACAAAACAGGAGATTTTATGATATTAAAAATGTATGAAACAAGATTATTTTAGGCAAAGCTACCTTCCTCTAAGGGCAGGTAAAGCAGATTCTTTAATGAGTCCTATAAAGGAGACTTCAGATAGAGTGTCTTAAAAGTCACTTTTGGGAGAGGCTGAAGTGGCAGGTAGGTTGGATGTTTAGTCTTGGTGAAGCTTAGCATGAATGACTCCATTTCAGCCCATTATTTCTTCTTTTTTTAAAATACGTATCTGCTGGTTGCATCTTTAGAATTTTTTTCATTTCTTTTCTATAGCAACCATGTTGCCTTGGATATTTCACCAATATGTCAAGTAACTTTCTGAAATTTTATTCTCAATCCTTCATGATATCATTTTCAGAGCATGTTCTTTCATTCTTTGAATAAATGAGGTTGTACCCTAAGTGTATGATATATAAGTGATAGGACATTTATTAAAGAATATTTATTCAATTAACACACATACACCCACCATTTTGTTTTTAAAACAGAATATTATCACTGCCTTTGAAACCCCATATGAGACTTTCCCCTACCCCTGATCCTGAGGTGACCACTGTCCTGGGTTGACTATTGATCATCCCCTTGCTATCATTTATATTATGTTAAGATCTTTATGTCTCTCTATATATTCATAACATATACTACAACAGTATCCCCAGGAATAAGTTGCCCAGTTTTGCTTAATGTAAAGCAAATCATACTACATGCAATTAAGACTTGTTAGTTTTGCAAATCTAGGTGATATAAAATGCTACCTAATTGACTTATGAAATTAAACATTTTTTCACATTTATGACATATAAAACCAGTTCTGTTTCTTCTCTATGAAACCCTGTCCACATCTTTTACCCATTTTTTTCTAATGAGTTGTTTGTCTGCTTTTTATTAATTTACTGGAATTTGTTATATAAACTAGATGCTCATTTTTATTGGTTAATATATTGCAACTATTTTCTAACAATTTGCGGTTTGTATTTTTACTTCTGTTGCAGCAAAAAGTTTCTAATTACATTGCAGTCAAGTGTATAGATTTAAATGTTATGGTTTTCCCTCCTTAAATCTTGTATAAGAAATTCTTTCCTGTTCCCAGTCAAAGACATTTTTCTACTCTTTCTCCTAAAAATTTTATAAAGTGACCCCTTTTCATTTGAAGTCTCCCTTTTCATTCAGTACTTCTGCATATGTGACCCAAATATTTTTTCCAACTTTTTCCAATGAATAGTCAATTGTTTCAATGTTGTCTGCAAAATGGTCTCTTTCCCAATTGCCCTTAATGCCAGCATGTCATGTATTGGGTTTTTATCAGATATGTATGAGCTTGTCCCTGGGTCTTCTCCTCTGTCCCTTTGGGAACTGATACTTTCCTGTCCCTCCACCCAAACCAGACAGTCTTAATTATCATCATTTCAAGTAATAGTTGTTCTGGTCGGACAAGTTTTCCTGATTTAATATCTTTATTCAGGTATGTATTGGCTATTTATAACTCTTTGTTCATTCATATTTTTTTCAGAAATAATTAATCAAATTCCCCAAAACCTTTTCAAAAATCTATTAGAATTACATTGAGTGTGTGTATTGATTTTATAGCTTTACAACAATGAGTCTTGGGTGTAACCATGTTGTGTCTATTTATTTCTCATTCAGTGTCTCTCGATAAATAATGATGTTTCTAGCTATAAAGGGCTGATATATCTCTCAGGAAATATTCTTCTAGGGACCGAGGGGGACATGGTTTTAGAAATTCCATTTGGGGGACAAGGGAGAAACTCTTTCCCTACTCAGGTCCTTCCATGTGGAAGGATCATCACCTGTGAAACAATCTGGCTTGTCTCCACCCCCACTCACTGGCGCTGAGGAAGAAGAAGCAAAGTAATCTGATTAATGGTTTGGAAGGATAAACTTGGCTTTCTTACCCAGCTCCTTTTCTTCCCTTCCTCTTGGGAGCTGCTCTGTCTATGAAAACATATGGTCTTGATTACCCTAAGCCATGCAGAAAATGTAACAGGAACGACCCTTTCCTATAGGAGAGGGCTTTGGAGTTCCTATGCCGCTGGTTAGTCCTTGGATAAGGCTGTCTAATTCTGGAATTCAGGACTATGAATCACTCCTATGCACAAATACAAGCCACATTGTCCAAAACCAATGTTATTGATAATAAAAGTGGTTCTATCTGCATATTCTTTTGTCTGGTTCAGAGGTCAATCAGGGAAGAGAATACAATTAATTGGGCTCCATTAAATTTCAATGTAAATTCATTTTCCAACTAGATATTCCCATTGTATAGACACACAATAGACTTTTACATATTGATCTTAATTTTGACAGACTTCACAAGTTATTAATTTTAATAATTTGCCTTCTATTACTTTAGCTCTCTGTATTAGTAACAGTATGATCCGAAAATAGTTTCATTTTTCCCTTTCCAAATTCTTTAAGTTTCATTTATAATTCTTGTCATATGGTTTATTAGGACTTCTGGAAAAATGTTGAATGGAAGTGATGATAGCTGACATTTTTAGAGGAATTTCTTACTAAAGAGTCTAAGTATGGTATTTTGTTTTCAGAAAAATATTTAAATACTAAATTCTTTAAATGATTATAGGAACATTAATGTTTTTCTATTTTTTTTCAGTTTGAGTAAGCTTTTACAAAGTTCAGGAATATTCCTCACTCAGTTAAGTTTTCAAATTTTATTAGCATAAAGTTATTTGTTATATTTTCATATCATCTATGGTTTTGTTTATATATACCATCTCTTCTTTTCTCTCATCAATGTTGCCAGAATTTATAGTTCTTTAACATGACTAAAACTAGGCTTTGTTTTTTATTTTACTTTTTAAATACATTAATTTCAGCTTATTTGAATTTGAACTCTAAAATTAAGTAAGATGTAGAAGATTAGATGAGAAGGGGTCATTGAATTGGAAGCATTCTTCTGAAATATACAATTTAATATACTGACAAGGACCCCAGGAAATGTTCAGACTCTATTAGTAGAGGTTCTAGAAGTATTAAAAAAGCAGTAACTCACACTGAGCAGAGTTGAAATGCCAGGTTTACCAAGACAGATGGCAGATGAAGAGACAAAACCTCAGGGAATCAGGTACACTGGAAAAGATATATTATGTACAACTAGAAGACCTACTAGACTATCTATGAAAATCATAAGGAAAGTACTCATAAAATAGTATAACTAGAAAACTCAAAGAGACTTGTCTCTCTAGGCCAGGACTGAAAAGGAACCTATCAGCATCCACTGATAATTATGGAGATGAGAGAACTGAATATAATGGGATTCAGGTGGCAGCATTTTTGCTAATGTCTTTCTATTTAGATTTTCCATACTAGATTCCACAGAAAAAAAGCTCATAAGAAAAATATCCTCTAAATTTTTTTTGTATACTTACAATAATTTTGATATTTTTTTCCCTAAGGAGTCAGTTTTGCTGGCTATAAAACCCTTTACTCAGGAATATTCCCCACTCAGTTAAACAAATGTTACCTTAAATGTTTTTTCTTTATTTTTGTCTAATACAAAGCCTTGTTGACTGACAGTATAATGATACTCTAATTTTCTTTTTAAATCAGAGGCTTGTTTTCATCTAGATGTTTAAAATTTTTTTTCTTTCAGTTCCAATAATTGCACTTTTATGACTTAGTGTTGGTTATTCTGGTTCAATATTCTCAAATACATGGTTATACTCTTCCTGTACTTTTTTCATTTTTTTTCTTTGAGTAGAGCATTCTTGATTTACAGTTTTTAGTATTTGTTTTGTGTCATTATAATTTCTTAAGGGACTACAACTATTCATATGTTATATTTTCTTTGCCCACCTTCAATATTAGTCACTTCATCTGAAATGATTTCTTCTTTTTTAAAAATATTTTTGACAGTGATGCTGAGACTTTTATTGTTGCAAAAGTCTCATTTTTATTGGCTCTGTTTTTTGCCCAGTTGATGTCTAAGATCTAGGCCACTATAGCTTTTATGTTGATAAAAGCTGACCAAAATATTATTATTTCCATGCTTTGAAGATTTCTTTAACTATCCTCACCAAGTCAGCAAAGTATTTAAATAAATTATTCAGCATTTTAAGTATTCTAGATTTGAAGAATATCTTCAATCTCTGCCATGCCATTAGAATCTAAAGTCATTTCATGCTGTGAATTTTTACATTGATGTTTAATTTTCTTTATTCTGTTTTATCTATTTTTTGTAGAATGCTCCCATGGACAATTTTCACATAGAGAAGGATTTATACGTGCTGAATATTTTCAAACAACAAGGTGTGAGAATTATCTTTGACTTCATTCTATTTCCTAAGCTAATGAAAGAATTTTCCGTGCTATAACTGAAGGGTAAACAATATTCAGAGCTTAAGTTGCTACAATTTCTAACAGACTTTCAGCTTTTTCCCCCCTGTAGCTTTTTGGAGAAATACTGTTCAAGAAAGTCTATAGTTTCCAACATAAACTGTGATCAATGCTATTTTTCTCTCTGCTCTGCTACTTTATTCATACCATCAATTAAAATGCAGTATTCCCCCATCAGTTTCTCCATCCTTCCCAGCCACTTCCCCAATTACTGTCCATTTGATATTGGAATTATTTTCTAGGAGTTCTGTAGCATTTTCCAATGTACTCATTGCTACAATTTTCATAACTGAGGAGACATTTTTCTATGGTGAAAGAAGTTGAATGATAGGAAAAAATCTTTAGGAACTCTCAAAATTTTCTACCTTACACCCTCAAGAATATTTCCTTATTTTCTGGTTTATGAAAACCTTCCATCTCTGATCAATGAATCAGACACCAAGGAGTTATAAAGTGAATTTTCTCCCCCACCCACCACCCCTGGCCAAGTCAACTAGCTTCCCAGAATACGGAGGAATTTCAAATATTTGGGATTAGATTTGAGAGTGGTTACTGTTTCAAGCTGACCTCTTACAACAAAGTGCATCAGTTGAAGGGAAGTATCCACTGGCCAAATTAACTGTGTTTTCTCAGGAAAATATTTATATAACATAAAAAAAATCCCTTACTCCAATCTCAGTCCTTGGCCCACTAGTCTCAAAATAGAGCTGTTCCAGTATTTAAAGCTTCCTTTTCTGAGGTTTAGGTTTCCTCCCAAAGACAATAGCTCCTCCTTCTTCTATTATCCAAACCCTTGAATTTCTTAGCACAATTGCAGAGTCTCTTATGCAATTGCTGCCTTATAAGACAAAGTACAACAGAAGCCCTTGAGGACTGGGCCTTCTAGTCCTTGGGTGGGTCAGGATTTCTTTTGTTGTCAGAATTAGGTCCAGTCAGCTCTTTTTCAATCATCAAAGACACCAGGTGGAGAATTTCCCATGTTCATTTCCTAATGTTCCTATTCAGTGAATGAATATATTGCCTTTAGGCCAGAGCTTTGATTCCTCATCAGTTTGCCTAGATAAGTACATCATAGGCATCCAGAAACAGACTGATTCATATTGTCTGCCAAGTATATGTGCTTTAAGAATCCACCCAAATTATTAACAAGTAACTTCACCTTATTACCTGAATGACTGTGGAAGCAACCAGGGTAGGGAGTTCTACAGATTGTTTCCTCAATGACAGAACTATTAAATAATGTTGCTACTCAGCACTTACTCAAGGATGATGGGTATTTTCCAGTATTGGGAAATTCTGCAAAGTTGGATTAAAGGATTCTGTTGTTGGACCTGCTTATTCAAACTTACAGATGACACAAAACTAGGAGGAGCCTTTAATAAGCAAATTGACATCAAACAGAGAAGAGCAATGGCCTGAAACAAATAAAAGGTAGGACATTTTACTAGTGATAGTTATCTACTTTCAGATGAATAAATTTAATTGCTTAATATAATAGTCTAACCCAGAGAAGACTTAAGTTGCTAGCAACTCATGCAGAAATATTTTTAAGTTTTAATTTATTAGATAATAAATAGGAAATAACCATGCAATCTAATTTGGAGGGAAAAAAAAGATAGAATTGTAATGCTTTTATCCTAAATCCACAACAAAGGAGATTATTTTCCTTGAAAATCATTGGGTTACGGTACCATATAAATTTCAGGCATAACACTGCACACCTCGACAATGTGCTCATGCCATTACACCAACAACCATTCAACTGACCGTTGACGAGATTGATCCACCACTCTTGACTAACTCCCTTCTCCTCTCATAACCACCATTCTATTGTCTGAATCAAAGAGCTTGTTTTGTTTGTTCATTTGCTTTGTTTCATCATATTCCATATATGAGTGAAATTATACATTTGTCTTTCTTTCTCTGACTTATTTCAATTAGCAAAGTTGCCTCAAATAGTAAGAGTTCATCTTTTTTTGCTAAATAATATTATATATGTATATATATATATGTGTATACATATATATGCTTTATCTTTTTTATCCATTCATCTTAATTAGCTTCCATGTCACAGCTATTGTGAATGAACATAGAGATGCATAAATCCTTTCTTCAGATAAATAACTAGAAGAGTAATATCTGGGTCATATGATAATTTTTTGTTTGAGGGGGGTTTTGTTTATTTATTTACTTTTAGTATCATACAATTCAATCATCTTTGTATGGTTGTTGTTCCATTTGGGTATGCCCCCCATCTCTGTCCCACCCCCACTCTAGTCACTCCATCTCCTCTCGTCACTGTTCAGTGGTCCATGTTTAGCCCTTTAGCCTCCTTTTCTTTTTCTGAAGCAATGTCCTTCTCCTGGGCGAGGGCCTGTGTTCCTTGGGCGCGGTGAACCAGGATGCTCGGATTTCCAGTCTTAACTTGCATTGGGCAGCCAGTCTGGGCTCATTTTGGAGTCCATCGGTGGCTGTTTCTTCTTTCAGGATGTCTGCTCCTTTCTGTTGTCAGCCTTTTGTACTTGGTGGTTGTTGTTTGTTCCTTTTTTCCACCATGTAGTTCTGGCCTTGAGCTTTGAGAGCCTGGTTCTACTCCTTCATTGGTTGGGGAGTTCCTTTGAGGAGACAGATGTCACTTGATGGTTAGTCATGCTACTCAGATGTCGGGCAGCTGCCATATCTGTGGCCTTCCTCCCACTGTCCAGCGGGGGTATGTCTCACTTTTTTTGGAGGTCACGCTGAGCCAGAATTCCAGCTCCTAGATGCCTGTGACAGTGTTGGAGGACTCCTGCCATGTTGTCTTTATATTGGTCTCACAGCTCTGCATTCTGTGGTTCTGTCCCAGCTGTTTTGGGGACCAACCCAGGGGAAGTGTGTTTCAAGGGCTTTAAATCATATCCTTCACCTCATCTGTTTCTTCTGTTGGGTTATTTGTGGTTTTCTTGTTTCTGATAAGGACTGATAGGAGTAAAAGCAAACCAGAGGGGGATTCATTCCCCACCACCACCATGTAGGGCTCCCCCATCTCCTGCATGGTCCAGAAAGTCCATGAAGGTTGCCCACACCCCATGTTCCCTCCTTATACATTGGTGTGGCAGCCAAGCCCATCAGAATCTCAAGACCAAAGATTCAGCAGGCCTGGGGGATCATATGATAATTCTATCTTCAATGTTTTTAAGGAATGTCCATGCTATTTTCCATAGTGGTTGTACCAGTCTATATTCCCATCAACAGCATACAACAGTTCCTTTTTATCCACACCTTCACCAACACTTGTTGTTTCCTGTCTTTTTCACATAGTCCATTCTCACAGGTGTGGTTGTGATGTGACTTTGCTTTTATAGTAAGTGAAGACAAACATCTTTTCATGTGTCTGCTGCCATCTCTCTGTTTTCTGTGGAAAAGTGTCTATTCAGATCGTTGGTCCATTCTCTAATATGGTTGCTTTTTGTTGTTGAATTGTACACATTCTTAATATGCTTTGAATATTAATATCAAACATGTAAGCTGTGGATATCCTCATCCAAACAATAGGTTGCCTTCTGTGTTTTTGTGGTAGTTTCTTTCACTGAGCAGAAACTCCTTAGATTGAAGTAGTTTCATTTTATTGATTTTTACTTTTGTTTCCTAGACCATTGGCATCAAACCCTCAAAGACATCTCTAAGGCAGTAAATGAGTTCATGATCTTTGGGTATTTCCTATGCATTTCATAGCTTCAGGTCTTACATTCAAGTCTTTAATACATTTTTAATTAATTTTTACATATGGTAATAGTGCAGATGAGGGGAGATTTAAATCCTCCATCTTCCAGACTATTAGCATCTTCCTGGAATAATATTCAGAAAACATTTAGGGGAAAAAAAAACCTTTAAAATGTGGGCATCCTCATGATCGGAGGCTATGGTGAAATTGGGAGCGGGGGGACTGTGGACCCTAGCATCATAATGGTGCCTTGGAATAGCAGCCATTGTGCCCTGGTGGGTGGAGACTTGGAGAATGAAAGTTAAGCCTTCTCCAAAGAGGAGAAGAGGTTGAGGGGATTAAGGAGGAAACAGAGAGACAAAGGTGTGGAGAGGGAAGCCCAGAGAGCCAGAGGAGCATCAAGGAGGCCTCCAAGCTGCCACTGCCATGTGTGGCAGGGAAGCAACATTGTGAGCTTCCATTCCCAGTCCTGGCTGGTGAAGAGCCCAGGTAATCATGTTAGAGAAAGTTGTGACTTGTATAAGTTGACTTGGGCATTTGGTACTTGAGAACTTGGTTTAACTTTGAAACTGCAAAGCTTGGAAACTGTCCAGAGAACTGAAGAGAACTTGCTGTGTTGCTGTTTTCATCTTGAGAAGTCTGAAATAGTTGCTGCTGTTGTATCGAGTGAGTCTTTCTGGTTTCAGGTCACTTTAGAGTTCAAGCTGAAAGAATGCCAGAGCTGAGTCTTTTGGAGAACTGATGACACCATCTGGGTTTCTTCTTTGGATTTGAATCTCCCACTTTGGTAGAAGGAGCGACAATGTCATCCTGGGTTTCTACATTTGACTTGAAGTGAGTAGAGCTGTATCTTTTGGAGGAGGATCAATGGTGCCATCCTGGCTTCTTCATTTGCCTTGAAGATGGGATGGCTGCCATTTTGTGGACGTACATGACTAAGAAGTAGTTCACAAGACTGAATTGGTGGGTAAGATAATCAAAGGGGGGGTCCATTGTACATTCAGTCACTTTTGTTCATCTTTTTAATGAGTAAATCTGTTTTTGCCTCTTAAGTTTAGTTTGTCTTGCTTGCACAGGCTGAGACGAACCTACGGAGTAGCTGGGTTAAAGAGCCAGCTTCTCCCATTTGTAAGTTTAGTTTAAGTACCCTGTTTGTTGGTTTTGTGACCCAATTTCACTCAGAGAAGAGGATTCTAGTTTGTAAAAGATCTAGAAACTGTCATAGGAAAATCAGATAAATCATGTTACAGAGATCGGAAGATTTAGAGTGTCGTCAAATGAAAGATGGAACAGATTACTTTTGTTTAATCTTTCACAGAACTCAAGCCAATGAAACAAAGTTTTAGGTAGATAGACTTCTAAACAGCTTCAGCTGCACCACAGTGGAACGAGCTATTCCTAAAGTAGTGAGATCTTTGTCTTTAGAATTATTCAAGAATCTGGATCACCACCCAATAGTGAGTTACCAAAATAAAATAAGAGTGGGAGTAGAACAAAGTGACCTTCAATCTTGAGAAACTATGATTTTAAAATTAATTCCCTACCAAGATTTTAATGACTAATATGTATAGTATGATACCAAATGACAAAAACAATGACTAATAGCACCTCAGCAGGCCTCATCACAGACATTATCACTGTGTTTGAGAGATAAAATTTTTCTCTGGGGTAGGGCAAGGAGGGTCTTTTTTAATGCTTTCTTGCCTAGGCAACTTCTTTGTTGTCTTCTAAGACTGGCTTCAGTTTATAGGCTTGGCTACATCGCTATCTTTATAAGATATTAGAGAGAAGGAACAAAAGCAAGGGAGGAAGTTTTAGCCTAGGAAGTTTAATCATTCACTTTTACATATAGTATTTTATTTAGTCCTGGCAACAACCCAGTATAATAGACAGGATTCAACCCAAGTTAGAAATGAAGACATTAATATTTAGAGAAGAGTTGACAGTTATACCAGCAGGAAGAATTACAGCATAGTGACAAAGATAGAAAAGAGGACAAATGAACTTTCTCACAGTCTTTTTTCGAGTTTCCTGTCCCTGAGATGGAAAGAGCTTTAAAGAGTCACTATTCCAATTACCCATGAGCAACATGAAGGCCTTCTTAGCCTTCTTGGCCTAAGTATGTGCACTTGGACTGAGGTAACCTCCTAAGAGAAGAATAAATCTGACTTAAAGCCTAGTGACTCAAAAGATACTTCAACTCCTGCCTACTTCAGATCGGTCTCCTGGCACAAATACCCAGTAGAAGCTAATGGGTGCCAGAACCTGGGGCAGTGACTCCAGAAAACTACCCACACTGTATCTTGATGCTTGCCATTAATCTCAACCTGGTGGGGTCCCATCTCAAATCTGTCTTGTCTGTCCATTCCAGGCATTCAGGGAGTTGTCTCTATTCCCAAACACCCCCCGGACTTGCACCCCAGGAAGCAAGCTCCAAAGGAAGAGAATGTTTCCTACCATACATGTGTGGCTTCTGTTTCTCTGAATTTACTGATTGACCAGTGGGTGCTTCCATGCTGCCTCAGAGGAAGAGCCCCAAGATGCCATACTTCCCGCCCCAAACCTTCCATTCCCTCTGGGTGTTGCCCAGAGGTGGAGACAGTGCAAGCAGCAGAAATATGGCCACCTGGTGTGATCAGACTCTTGTTTCCAAGTTAGTAAAACATGAATTTTCGATCTTCATCAGATCCTTGAAAAGTAGTCTCGGAGAATCAAGTGGCATGAGCAATTTTTTAAGATGGAGGAGGGAAAAAGAGAATTATCATAATTTCTAGTGTTCTTCCCAGCAAGGATCAAAAGCAAATGGGGTTACTTTCTTAATTTTAGGACAAGGATCCCTGAGAGGTCTCAGACTGCAGCATTGTAGTTTCGTGGGCTGCTTTGGTATGAGGCATTCAGGGAGCCTCTGCATGAGGCTCTGTGAAGAGCATGGCACTGTGTGGGTCTCCCTGCTCCACTAGAAAGTTCACACCTCCTATGGAGCCTCTTTGGGTTATATTGAGTCAAAATGGTGCCTTCTGCTGAGACCCACCACGTTCTGCCTGTTTTCTTTCACTGAGTCTCGTCTCTTATGTAGATCACAGTTCACACCCCTCACAATGTTAACAGTTCATGAAGTCCAGCAAACAGATTTTAATCACCTTCGTATACACAGAACAGCTACCCCTACCTGTCACACAATAAATGCTCAAAGAATATGAAGCCAAGGTAATCATGGTGGGGGCATGAGAGGCATATAGGCACAAGGTAGAAGTGCCTGCTACAGTGCCTGCAGTATAAGAGCAACATTTGGGGAGAACCCCGAGAGGTGAGTCAGCCCACCTGGCATGGTCCCAGGTCAGCCATTCATCGCTGTACAAATCAGAACAAGTTACTTCCTCTCTCTGGCCTGGCCAAGCCATCACTTATACTTCCATGTCTATCAGATGAAGGGGCTGGTGCAGGATTTCTACAGAATCTGCCAGCAAGAGGTTTAGCCATGGGAGGTGTGTGGCCATCACTCTGTCCACACATTCCAAGCCTCTCCTTGGGAGATAGGACTGGGCCCCCAGGATCTGGTCTCCTGGGTCATTTGCTCCCAGGAACTGAAGCACCTTGGGTGAAGGAAACTCTTGGGGGAGATTTCTCCCTACTGTGCCTTGGACATATTCCTAGGAAAGAAACTTTCTACTTTTACTACCATTTTGAACATTAGAATATCTGTTTATCCCAGGTTTTGCAGAATGTATGGGTTTCTTTGTCACATCTTAGTCATTTCACTTTCCTGGGACATAATTCGGCATCTGAGAGATTATGACCCAACAGGATTCCCTACCAGCTCCTTGCCTCTCTCAGGCCTCAACCTCTTCTGTAAACATAAGCGGGCCACATTTTTCTTTCTTTTTCATGGAGGAAATGAAGAAAAAACTAGGAATGAAGTGGTTTTGAGTTCTTCCTCTTGTCTATTTCACCAGCTATCCCAGAAAGCAGGCTTGTGACTCCTTTTAGCTTCTGTTGATTCTGATCAGAGTTTTAAAAGCAGCTCCTTATTCTTGTTCTCAGCGTGATTGGAAAACTTCATCTCCAGCAATGCTGACGCTCCTCTTCCAGGCCTCTCAGCAGCATTGTCTCTCCTGTCTCACACGTGTGCTTTTGGAAACCTGAACTTAAGACAACTATGTTATCTCTAGAAACTGTTCACCACGAGAGAGAAAAACCCAGCGATCTATTGGCTTTTTGTATGCTGCTCTTGCCACTTTGTCTGTGAGTTATTTTCAAAATAAAGAAAATCTTAAGGTGGCTTCCCTTTTTTCTCTTTATCAGGCTCATGTGCAATGAAGGAATCACAATTGCAATTTTTTGATTCCCCTAGACTTTTTAATCTGCATCTCCTTTCCTAAGGGCCTGGATGAAGGTCTAACCTTTTGGCCATTTGTTTCCCAGTAGCTGGACAAGGTGCCAGCTGTTCTTGGCCATGTCTACCTAAAACTACCCAGACTTTCTGACATTTCCTCATCTTCAAACAGTAGTTTCTTCCTGATGACCCCTTGTGTTTACACTCATACCTGATGTGCACATTGCATATCAGTTTCCTATCCTGTGGTTCCAATCTTGGGTTAATGACTTCTGCTTATTGTGTGCTCCACAGAACTGACATTAGGAAAACCATAAAAGTTATAAGGTTTGTCTCTGTGCCCTGTGACCTTTTTCTTTCTCTCTAGTGTGTGTGGGCTGGGGCTGGGACGTGCCACACTTGTAGGGGTATAGTGATCTGCCACTTCCCCCAGATAAATCTACAGTTTGGGGAAGCTTTTCTTATAAATCTTTTCACTGAGAAATGGTGGCAGCCACCCATGTGGGTGCTAGAGATAGGACATGAGTAGTGCATATTACGTCCTCACTTTTGAACAAGAATAAAACTAGAATAAAAGCTAGAACAAAGACTAAAACTAGGATGAAGACTTCTAGACAAGGTAGAAAGAATAAGGCAAGGAGAAGTCAGAAAAAAATGTATTCTGAGAAGAAAGACAGGTGCCTAAGTGAGTGCCAAGCACTGCATGAATAAGAGAAAGATGCAACATGGGGAGGAGACAGGGCCTTTGGAGCCAGGTAGATACAGCCACTGTGAGCGCTATGCCTGGAAAATGAAGCTGAAGCGTCCAAAGAAGCCAGACTTGTGGTGAGTTCTGCTATTACCCCATGAATGCCCCTTAGACAATGAAGTGATGTGAGCTGTTCTGGACTTGATTTTTTAAATGCATAGTTTTGTTATGGAAAAGGATCAAAGATAATATAAATGAATTTAATGAATGATTATATATCATAGATGGATATATGATAAATAACAAAAATGGATGTTCTAAGATGACATATTTGAGGTGACGGCTCTACGCTTTCACTGGAGGTAGAAACCATGCTTGAGTCTAGTGAATTTCCCATTGAATCCCCACCTGGCTCTATTCATCCCCCCTCCCCCTCCCTGGAGACATCCATTGCTTTGAGTCCACAGTCAGAGGTGATCAATAAGAAACTACTGGTTTTGAAGATGAGGACATGTCTGAACATTTGGGTAGTTTTGGATAGACATAGTCAAGGGTGACTGGCACCTCCTCCAGTTGTGGAGAAACAAATGGCTGTGGTTAGACCTACATCCATGGATTTGGAAAGGGGCTGCAGATTTAAAAATCTAGGTGAACTGAAAATTTTCAGTTGTGATTATTTCATTGCAAATGAGAAAAGGAGAAACAACCGTTGGTGTTAGCCAGCGTTTGAAGTTTATGTTCACATAGTAACCTGCATGTCAACACTTACAGCCGCCTAATGCCTAACTGCCCAGACTTAAAGCAATCAAGATGCCCTTCAGTGAGCGAATAAATAGAATGAGCTATATCCAGATAAGAGAATATAATTCAGGCTACAAAGAAGAATATATTATTTCATGGAAACTCATAGACGAAGGTAAGATGAATGCACAAAATGAAAAAAAAAATAAAACAATCTGAAAAAGTTTACATAGCATGTGATTCCAATGACATAACATTTTGGAGAAGGTGAAATTAGGGAGATGGTTTAAAAAAAAAAAAGGAAGGACGTGTTGACAGGTGTAGATGGCAGGGAGAGATAAAATGGCAGATCACAGAACATTTTTGAGCAGCAAAACTATTCCATTATAATGATGGTGTCATTATACATTTGTCCAGATCCATAGGATGTACCACACCAGTTGTGAGCCCTGTTGTAACCTATGGACTTTGGTCATTACAATGTGTCAACATAGGTTTATCCTTGGTTAAAAAACGAAAACAAAAACCTACCATTCTGGTGAATAATGTTACTAACATGGGAAGCTATGCATGTGTGGAGTGGAAGTAACATGATACATTTCTCCACTTTGCTCTTTACTGTAAACCTAAAACTGATCTTTGAAAATGAAGATTTTTTTAAATGTATGCACTGTAAAATGAATAAAAGTTAATTGATTGCAATAAAGAGGGATAGATGAAGAAATATATGCACCATGTGAATAAGAGCTAAAGAGAAGTGATTATCAGCAGAAGCAATGAGAAATTCCTTTTATTTTGTGTGGACTTTAGAAGATCTAACATCTATATACATGCCTTCACTTGATAGTCACCCTAGCCAAGTAAAACAAGGCAGGATCAACATGATCCCCATCAAGACAAGACCCAAAACTCACAATCTATTGCTTCAAATTCCTAGTCCAGTGTTTCCAAGTGCAAAGGATCCAGATAATTCGATGACTTTCTCAATGACTCTAACCTTCACTGAAAACTTTAGTACTTAAGGTCATCAGGACTCACAAACTGGCTCAGAACACTGGAGACATAATCAGGTAACAGAGGTACAAGGTACAAAACACAAATGCTGGAGATTACAAAGATGTGAAATTCATACATAAATAAATTAATTTAAAAAAGGAAATGAAAACTCAGATCGACGCGCAAAAAGAAACATTAAAGACCAAACAAGCAAAAGCAAAATACACTTTTTTACTCTTAATTTATCTAACAATTGTTTGTTTAAAGTAATAATAAGAATATATTGATTGGCTACAGTACATGGAAAAGTACTAATAATTGTGAAAGAATAATACTATGATAGGATGAGGGGAAAGAAAATGTTTAATATTTTTTTGACAGTAGGAAAGCAAATTAAACCCTCCTATATATGCTTTTGTTTAAGTGACTATAAAGAAGCAATAAAATGGGAATGAATGAATGAATGAATGAATGAATGAATGAATGAATGAATGAATGAAATAGAACACAAATACCTGCAAGATGGGAGTAGAGATTTGCTTTCAGGTATCATTTCCCAAGTTCCCAAAGTCAGAGGTGCATGTGCCCTTCCCACGTCCACTTCAGTCAATGAGCCATCCCCCAGGCCCAGCTGATCAAGGAGCTTAGAGTGCTTGGGCCCCCCCTCTATCAGTTCCTTGTGGCTCCAGAGCCTGGGAAGAGAGGAAATTGCAGGCTGCCTGCTTTACGAGCTTCATGCTGTGGCTGAAGGATTTCAAACAGGCAGCCCCACCGGGGAGGCTGGGCGGGGAGGCTCTCTCCTTGCATGTTATATGCTCCTGTCACAGTCTCCGTGGAAGTGAAGACAGGTCCTTCCTGGTGGCTGATGCTGCCAAGCCTACCGACTGGCTCTGGATCTGAGGCTGGGGGCAGGGTGGGCCAAGCAGGGGACTTTGTTCAGAGCCTTCTATTCTATATTAACTTGGTTTTACAAGTCACCATGACCGAGAGGAACTGGAGGACCAGTCAGGTGTAGCTCAGATGCAAGCTCGGTGCCGGTGAGCAGGCAAACGTAAGCAGGGAGTAGTGTTCTCTATTCTTCGAGATGAATTATCAGGGTAGATGACGTACCAGGGTTCTGCCATTAGCCTCTCTGACCAGCACCTGGGGCATTGCACCCTTCCCAGGGTCGCACATGCCTGGTCCAGTGTGTGTGCACATGCGTGAGTGGGCCTAGGAGGCGGGGCGATAAAGGGGCGGAGTCACCCCTGGGTGAGTTGTGCACGGGGAAGAACTGAATAAAGAACGCAAGAACAAGCCAGGAGAAAGAGTGTGAAGATTCGGGAGTGGGCGGGGGGGGGGGTCCGGCTGGGGGCGGGGGGGGGTTTCACCTGCCGCCCTGCTGCCCTTCCCCTGGCTCTGCCCTGGCCCTGCCCCACCCTGCCCAGCCCATATCTGCAGTATAAGGATCTTTGGGTCAACAGATCAGCGTGCTGATATCCCTCCTTCCTTTGGTTGGGAGAAATCCGGGGTTTAGTGGGGAGGGGGGTGAATTATGTTTATTTTTTAATATGTGCTTTCAAAATAAAAGGGATCAAGTACCTCCTCCCTCCCAGCTCTCAGTGTCTACTGGCTTGTGGGGGTGCAGGGAGCAGCCCTCTAGGAGGTGTAAGAGAAAGTGGTGACATGGACGTGGCACAGAGAGGAGGTGGCAGAGTGCCTGGTCCCCAGCCAGTGCCACAGCTCCATGAGCATGAAGACAGAGTTCTAAGCTTCTGGAGCAGAGGTGCACCGTACCTCACTGTACCCAAGGAATCCAGCATCCTGCTGCTCCCAGCTTCCCCTCCCTGGTCAAGGAGGAGGATGCATGTGTGGGGGGTGAGGTCAACCTGTGTGGGGAGGAACAAGGCCATAACGCACCACCACCTGTAGGTAGGAAATCTGCTTACACGTGGCTGCCATCCTCACCACCACTGTAGACCTACCACCATCATCGCACAGATAACCAAAGAAGGTTCAGGCAAAGATGGGGGACACAGTGCTGGATCAAGCCTCTAGGAGTCCAAGGGTCCTCCTCCAGGTCCCGGAAATGGCTCGGGCACCCACAAGTCTGGAAAGTAGGACTCTGAGGACCATCCTTTTAATTGCTGGGTGACCTTGGGAAGAGGTCTCGCTTCTGGAGGTCAGTAAGTCCTCAATGCTCATAAAAACCTAGGCCTGCCTGCCTTCTGGAAGCGTCTGATCCAGTTTGTGCACCAGGAGAGAGCTGCCACCCCACCCTGCCCCCACCAGGAGCACTGGCCACTAGTGGGGTGCAGGAAGCACCACTGGTGACTGACCCAACATGTCAGCACCTCCTAATTCTGTCTGCACTACTCACTTCCCAGGTGCTTCCCTTCATCCCCCCACCTTTCCGCCCCTACCTACCCCAGCCCAGCAACTGGCACAAGGCCCACAGCCCACCCCCCTGAGCCACGCATTCAAGGACACTAAAATGGACAATGCTGAATTGAATCTTGTCCCCGGGGTAGCATTAAATCAAGTTAATTGCTCCTTCTTTCCATTGAGAGCTAGTTACTAACAACTGACTTCCTAAAACATGAGGAATCCCCAAATCTTTGCGTTAGCTAGCGTTAAGACATAATCTAGTGTCTGACCCAGGGCTACATGCTCTCTTTCCTCACCCATTCCACACACCCCAAGCCCACCTTCTCGGCCATATATGGCATCCCAGGCCTCAGTTTCCTGCTGAAAAGCAACTCCCTCAGGGCCCCTCCCTCATCCCCCACCTCCCCCCCCCACAACCTCCAAGGTGGAGGCTCACCCCATGAAGCTCTGAGCTCATGGAGACCCTGGGTCCCAGCTTCACTGGGAGGAGCAAAGGCTGAGGCATCTGCGGAGACTTGGACACAATAGTTAACAATCAACTGAGAACTTTCCAGAAGATCTGAGCACAGGACTAAGAGCCAGAAGGTTTAGCTATTCTATGAGCATCATGGGGGATGGGGGGACAGAGAGAAAGGAGGAAATCTCCTCAAGAAAGTGCTCCGAGGAGGTTGGATGGGAAGGTTTCGGGTTGACCGGGACTGCCCCATAGTGGGGAGCTAAGAGCATCCCCTGCAGGACCCAGTCCTGATCCACATCCTGTCTCCTTCATGACCCAGCCACATGACCTCTAGAGGTATCTCCAGTCTTCCCTGGCCCTTCCATCTCTTCTGATATGTGAAATGGAACAAGACACTGGTCACACAGGACTTTGTAAGGACCACATGAAACAGTGCAAGGGCCTGTAAACACTCTTCAGTTAGGACCACCATTGTTGGTGCTATCACAGACCAGACTGGGTTCATGCTGCAAAATGAGCAACACCTCATTTTACTACCTTATCTGTCCCCCAAAAAATAGAGACAGGATGGGCATGGATACCTCTAAAGACTAATAAGCGTGTAGCCATCCCTCCAATGTTTACCAAAAAAAAATTCCTTAAAGAGATAGCAGTCATTTTGTGAGTGACCCCCCTACCCCCAGTTACCTCACAGAAACCAGTAAAGTTAACCAGTTAACCAGTTTTATTACACCTTCACCATTTTGCCTCCCTTTAAAATTCATTGTAAATTGTGCTCTGTCCTTTATAAATACCCCTTTCTTTGCTTAATGAAAAGTTGCCTGGTCCATTACTTTCAGCCAATCCTTAGCTGCCGTAGCTCAGCCAACTCTCTCGTCTGTCCGTCCTTTCTTTGTCCTCTGCATTCTGCTCCCAACATTCTGGCGCCCAACTGTGTTGGGAACTTTGGTGAGTCCTGATGCCAAACCTATGTTCTAAATTCAGATGATTTCCCATTAATTTTTTGAAAATAAATCTTGAGAACCCAAACTTCCCACCAGAAGAAAACTTGCTGACTTTAAAATAGGCCCAGCAGGTATGCTGGAGAGGAGGGTGTTGCCAGGCAGAACTGGGTATCTAGCATCCCACCTGTTCCCCCTAAGAACTCATCAGTGCTTTTCGTTCGGTGGGGGAGGGGGGAGGCAGAACAGGAGGTGGGAACTCTGAGAGAAAAATGTCGGAATTTGGGGGAGGGGCAGATAGGCAAATGGACACTGCTCCCAGACAAAGAGCATCTGGGGTGCAACCCCTTCCTGGCTAAGAAACATGGCCCTGGGCTGAGGATCCTGCCCCTCCCACATGTCCCTGGCCCCTTGGCCCTCTAACCCTTGAGGACTGCTACTGAATGGATATAGCCCACTAATCACTGCTCAGAAGAGAGGAGGAACACAGGGAGCTTCCCACAGCCCTTCGCCACCCTAAACTACCTGAGCCCATCTTCATGGCCTCGAAGATAAAGACCTCCAAGGCCTCCAAGCATATTTGGGGGGTGGAGAGATGACGTGCATATGGTAGAAAGCAGGGCGACAATGGATGGAACCTCTGGTCTACGCTCACCTTGCAGGCTCCCAAAATGGCACTCATCTAAGACATGGGAACCAATGGGTGAAAAGACAAAAAATGTGATGTGAGTCCCAAGGAAAGATGGGAGCAAGGAATAACCAGGGGAAACTAAGAACAAATTCTTTCCCACTTTGTCAGTAAGAAATTAGCAGAGAACATCTGTGACTAAAGGAAGCAATCAACCCCTTGTCATTATTCTAGATGATTCTTTGATGGCCAAGGCATCAATGGAGACGCAGGTAGGTAAGTTCTCAGGGTCCATATGGACTTGTCTTAGATGACAGAGTCCCAGCCCAGGGACCGTAGTATCTGAGCACTTGAGAAATCCCACAGTGGAAAACCCCAAAGAAAAGACCTCAGTGAGCCATTTGGCTCCAGGGCAACATACTCAAGAATTACTAACCCTCAAGAATTACTGCCCCATGTCCAACAAACACAAGAATGAGTTTGTCCTGTGACACTGGCTCATATAAATAACATGAGCTAATCCTGCCACATCCAGAAAAAATTAAAGTCATAAAACATGAATAAAACATTAAATAAAAATAATAACCAGAGTTGACTCTAGATCCCCTCTAAAGATGAAGGAGGTCTAGCCCCAGGCTTTCCCCCACGCATGGACAGCAAGGTCGAAGCCCTCCCCTCCCACGACCATGTCACCCTCCCAGAGAGCTGTACCCCAGCCTCACAACCTGAATGCTTAGAAGCATTTCCAGCTTTGTCTTTCCATGACCCCTGACTCTCACCCCACTGTCTCCCGCTATTTCTTCTGAAAACACACTTAGATTTGCTCTTGCTTTTCCCTCTCTTTGCTTCAAACCCAGCCCCTTAAGCCCTAATCCCTGACTTATGACCTGCTGGTCATCTGTATACTCCCTCCAATACCGCCCGCAGGATGACACCTTTCTTGTATCACCCCCAGGTCAGGCCAGTGACGGCCCATCCCCACCAAATTTGTGTCCTTCTTACTGATGTTAGACTGTCATCATCAATTCCATCTTTACCATCACTGGAGACATGAATTCTGAAGGTTTCCATCCCTACTGACAGGTCCCGTCCCATCTCCATGGCTAACTTGGCGGAGCTTCCTTAGCTCTCCCAGCAACCATCATTCTGTGTCACCTTGCTTGTCCCTCTTGATTTAACATCGACCACATTTTACTCTTGCAGCAGTAGTTACATGGCTAATTTGCTAACTATTCATCCATCTCCCTCAGCCCCCTTCCTGCCAGCTCACTGTCTAGACCCCGCTATAGCAAACTGGATTATACTTGCTGGCTTTATCCTTGCTATTCCAAACCTCTATACACACATCTCCAGCCTATCAGTCATGCTCACCCCAGCCCCCTCCTGGTTCCCTTTCGATCCCCTCTACTTCCTTAAATCCTACTCACTCTATAAGGCTTCCCTCTGTTTTTCAACTTCTACTTAAAATCCTAAGCACAAACCTTGTAATGTCAAGTTCACCTCCTTCTAGGACAGGAATATTCTCAGCTGGAGTTTGAAGTCTGACTCTGCAGTAACTATAATTGCAGTAAAGCATTTGATGATACTCTCAAGACAGCTTCCTGGACAAGCAGAGGGAAACAGGCTGGCTACCAGGTACACGAACCAGGTGATAGAATCAGGGCATTGGTCAGTAACTAACTGAATCACCAAATCCAAAGGATGCAAACATTGACCCTCTACTTAAGTTATTCAACAAATATTTATTAAACACCATGTTTTTATTACTGGCTTAAATTAATATATGCAAAGCATGATTGATACAGAAGTAAAAACTATCAAATGCTGGGGGGTG